>CAUYLG010054022.1:0-109299 GCA_963573385.1 Cacajao melanocephalus | reverse complement strand
GAGATAGTCTTACTCTGACACCCAGGCTAGAGTGCAGTGGCATGATCTCAGCCCACTGCAACCTCCGCCTCCCAGTTTCAAGCAACGCTCATGCCTCAGCCTCCCAAGAAGCTGGGATTACAGGCATGTGCCACCATGCCCGGCTAATTTTTTTTTTTTTTTTTTTTTGTATTTTTAGTAGAAGTGGGGTCTCACCATGTTGGCCAGCGGCTGGTCTTGAACTTCTAACCTCAAGTGATCTACCCACCTCAGCCTCCCAAAGTGCTGAGATTATGGGCATGAGCCACTGCACCCAGCTAAAAAAAATTATTCATGTATGATTATATGAAAGGATAGGAGTTCAAAAGGAAACCCATTAAGAACAGATTAAATTTTTACTGTGTCTGGGCCTCTGAGGTGGCATTTCCTGAACAATTCTGCCCCACCACCTTCATGCCAGCTGTACTCTGCGTGGCCTTGACATTAAATCATATCTTGCCCCTGTACCCTTTTAATAAGATGTATAAAAAAAAAAAGAACAGATTAAATTTGATTTAAAATATTCTGAATTATGGTCACAGAAGAGGCAGTAGGTATAATTTTTAAATAATGTTGATCCTTGTATAAACCATAAAAGACACAGGAAATCTGATGCCAAAGGGCTAATAAGCTCTTTAGTGTGTTAGTTAATTTTAAAGCTTTCCATTTTCCTAATCACTACTTAATATGATTTAGTCACAGATGTTGGCTTTGGTGGCTGATGGAAAACCCCACTTAGTGACTTCACAGCCTTACCTCTAGGTTCTGTGCTCTTTCTTTGCTAAGAGGAGCAAACAGAAAATTCAGGTTGTTGTCATCTGCTAAGGAGCGAAGGTCAAAGTAGTATTTGGCATAAACACTGGCAGGAACATTAATATTAAACTGAAGAAGCTCCAAAAAATGCCTTTCCATTTCATTCCTGAACGAGGAAGAACAGAACAGAACCAGCACAGGACAATGTTAGTCAACTGGGCTCTCTTCAAAAATATCATTCTGAGCTACTAGAATGGCTCTAAACTCTGTTTTAAAATATAGGTTACCCAGATGTATTAACATACTAATGTTCACACAAGGTACAGTTACTTGTGGTTCCTTCTGCATCCCAGCACTCTGGGACTGGGATGAGGGTTGAAGGTTAAGGCCTCTGATGCACTTGTGCTGCTGACTCGGGCCTCATTCTTCAGAGTTCCATTAGTGCAGCTGTACAATTCATACTTCACGCTCACTCACAAGGCCCCACTATAGTGATCAGATGAAAGGAATGGTGTATGCTGTTTATTAGCTCTGAAGAACTTGCAGACATTTTCACCGGGCTGATAACAGGAAGGGGCTTATTGAAGTAAAGAAGCATCAACAAAAGGAGTGGGCACATCACCACGGCAACAAATGGATCCATCGAGAGCCACTGCTATTATCTCTGAGGGGGAAAAACTCTTGAGGCAACAAGGATTCATCTCAAATAAATAAAATAAGCAAGCCACATTACAGGGGAATCCTCTCCTCCTATCCCAGTGCATGAGGCTATGTCAAAGGGTATAATGCAAGTTTCTGCTCACTTTAATATTATGAAGGTGAGAAATTGTCACTATGACAGGGTAAGGATACTCTTGAAATTTGGGAAGGGAGAAGGATCAAAGGCGGATGTCTCAGCTAGACTAAACCCATTTTGATATGACTTCTGGTAGGTCACTGGACTTATAAACTCAGGTGTTTTTTCTGAGTTGGGAATGAAACCCTAAGGTGCTCAGTATCTACCACCCCTGGTCAGAACAGAATGTAGAAGTGAGCTGAATACAGTGGGAGAGGAAAGGGCTGGGAGTAGCTCAGCCACATGACCACAGAGCTGCCTTTGCCAAACGCTTAAGCAAATAAACATAAAACTAGAGAAAATCTTAACCACTTTCACAGTAATCCCTGTAAGGAGTTAACTGTATAAAAATGATAAATACCTGAACAACATGTTTGGTTTCTTGGTTTTAAAATTTTAATATTTTATCCACTGGCTGAGTCAACAAATGCTTGATGATCTCCTGTATGGAGGGCAGTTAGACTATGAGTAGAGATGTGGTTTTCTCATTTGCTGACCTTAAAAACCCAACTGAACCTAATTCCAAAATTAATTTCCTGTTCATATGTCCGAAAGTCTATAGAAATGTAAATCAGATAATGTTTTGATAATCAGCTAATCAGGACTTAATTTACTGCAGTAATAAATGCACTTCACAATCCCTTTTATATTTTTTCCACTAATACATTTTAACTATGTAGAAATACAGTACTTCACAGGATTAACACATGTATTAATAGAGGTTTAATCACTGAAGAAAAGCATTATGCCCATAGAATATGCATCTTCTAGGCTTTTTGTTGTTTTTTAAATGGCTAGATGGCTGAATAGCATACCCTTTACAGGCACAGCAAACCGTCTGAATAGCAGCTGCTCAGTTTAACTTATTCTTTTAAAGGGAAATATATTTTAACATGACATGTAGATGTTGACAAAGTTTAAGAAAAACCTGAAAGACACCAACATAAAATTTTTAAATTTAGACTCAAAATGAGACCACTACAAATAGTCAACAGCAGGGGGATGACATTTGTTTAATATATAAATGTATATTAAACAGTTTGTTGAAATGCTTTCCAAAGATCATAAACAAAAGTAGCTTGTTAGTAGCATAGCTCCTGGTGCTTCCCTGGGCATACACAAATAGCACTAGTCTTTGAAAGTGGTCTTCTTGGAGCTGGCCCCTGCCACCGCTGCTGCTGAAGCTCACATCTATAGAAACCTGCACATTTCCCTGTGTGTTCTCGGATCTTGGGTTTAGAACTAGAGTCCCAGCCAGTTCAGTTGCAGATTTTGAGAATATTTTAGCTGCTATCGTGGTATGGCTAAGTGTTCATAATTATAAATTTTGCTTCCTTCAAGAAACTAGTTTGCAGACTGATGACAGCAGTGATCAAAGTCACTTTAGCTTCTGCAACTTATTTGCTGTCACACCCTTTGCTAAAACGGCTACCAGCAATATCACCACAGCTGTTTGGTTTACATCATTAGTAAAGTGGTTGACTTCACCAAAAGCCACTTCAACAGCTACCACAATTACTGATTCCTTTTTAGTCACAAGTCTCCTCACTTTAGTTGTGAGTATATGGTATGCTAATTCTGAATGACAGTCATATGGAGTAATGGCAAAGGCAATAAAAACAAGTTCTTGACACTGCCTGTCATGACCTCCATCTTCCTCTGCTGCTCAACATAATCAAGAGGTGCTCCTTCACATTGTTCTGAATGCCACCCACAAAGCCATTTGCACTGTCCAGTGGGCACCCTGAGAGCCTTTGCTGGAAATGCCTCCCTGGCTCACGCTGCCTACCAAGCTTCAAGGCCCTTCCCTTCACAGCAGTCATGAGGCCAGACTGGAAGGAAGCCCTGATGAAGCCGCTGTTTCAGGGTCATGTTGGTGCCAACTGTGAGAAACTCCATGACTCAGCAAGGCTTCTTACATTCTCATTGGTAACTCAAGGCCCCCAAAGTGGTGCTGTGGTTGTCTGAGTGCCCAGGGGGCCTCTCAAGTGTGGTGAGCATTGGGTGATGCCCCAGCAGTGCTTCTCAGATTGCCTGGGGGAACACTGGAGCTTCATCAATCATCAGACCAATTTCAAAACACACGAAACACTCCTAATGGGGAGGGGGTCAGGGCCACAGGGATCTTCATAGCTCAAGGCTTTTGAAAAAGACCTTCAGATAAAATGTGGACAAAGACTAGCAAAAGCAAATATACAATGTGTGACTCAGGTTGAAGCTATAACTTCTCAATAGTTCAGAGGCCCTAAGACCTTAAGAGTGGCCAATTATTTCAAAGGCCAGACATATGCCCTTTAGGGGCTGTTTATACCCTACTGGTCACATGAAAAAAAAAAAAAAGAAAAAGAAAAAGAAAGACAAGATAAATAAATCAATAACTGAAAAAGAGAAAGGAGCTTGAACTGGCAGATAACTTTTTAAAAGCCATAAAGATATTTACTGTACTATGTTGTTCTGGTAGTTCACTTGTAAGATGTTTGCCAAAAACCACTAGAAAAAGACTTTTCAATTTACCAAGCAGATTATTACACATCAAAACCTATCAATTAATGATGAAAAATGTGAAGTTAGTTTTTTTTTGAGACAGAGTCTTGCTCTGTTATGAACTGTTATATTAAAGCTAGACAGACATAGTCGTCTTATGCCTATTTCCGTTATCTGCATAATATAACCTTTAAAAATATTCCTTAAAGTGTTAACTTTAGAAAGTTCACCAAAACCTTACAAACTCACATGTCTTCAACTGTAATGTCCTTGAGGATCTGGCAATAGTCCACGTTCCACACAGCCTGATCATCCCAAACCTTGGAGGCAAGAAGAATGGCTCCCAGAACAATCCTTTTCCAATTAGTGGGACAAATGTCGATTTCAGCATAAGTTAAAAGCCTTTCTAAATAAACCTGTAAAATAGAGCACTGGTCTTTGATTTCAGTTCAGTTTAAATGCTTTGATAACAATTCTTACGAATGACAGATTTATTCTATTTTTGACCAGAAAATAAGTGCCTTTTATTTTTATGTTCTTCAGAGACTTTGCTTAGTCAGCCAAAGCAAGACACCAAATCATAGATGTAGGTCAGATATCTCTGCTGCCTGCTCTACCCATCTACATTTCCAACCCAATTTTGGTCACAGGAATGACTGAACATCTCAGCAAAAGGCATCATGAAGAGAGGCACTCTCAATGTATCATACCTAGAAGGTAGATAGTAGTTTTACAGGTTATGCTCAAATATATAAAACCCAAGTAATACTGAGCACATGTTTACCTTCTCTTTTTCACAATAACTAACCCTTCTGTGGCACTAGCTTGAAGAACTGCTGGTCAACAGAGCCACCCAGTGGCTGCTGTGCAAAGCAGCATGACAGGCACAGGTCTTTGGGGCTGTAAAATAATCACCATAGTGTCTCCACAAGAAACACTTGTACACAGAAAAAAGGATGTCTCTGGACCCCCTGGTATTCCTCTAAACCTGCCAAGCAGTTTATGAAACAATTGCATGAATTATTTTACACCTACCAAACATCCTTCAAAGAAATGAGCAAAGTGAACAGCTGAGAAAAGATTACAGAGGTAAGCTGTGATTTGCTGTTACCTCAAACGGCTCTCTGTAGAAAAGTATGTCTATATGCTATTTGAACTCTTTATCAAGACAAAAGAAATTTTTGTTTGTTTTCTGAGAGGAATCTTGCTCTGTCACCCAGGCTGGAGCGCAGTAGTGCAATCTTGGCTCACTGCAACCTGTGCCTCCTGGGTTCAAGCGATTCTCCTGCCTCAGCCTCTCGAGTAGCTGGGTGCCCGCCAGCATGCCTGGCTAATTTTTGTATTTTCAATAGAGACAGGGTTTCACCATGTTGACCAGCAACAGCACTAGAGCGGTGGCTCATGCCTATAATCTCAGCACTTTGGGAGGCTGAGGCAGGCAGATCACTTGAGGCCAGGAGTTCAAGACCAGCCTGGCCAACATCGTGAAGCCCCGTCTCTACTAAAAAATACAAAATTAGCCAAGCATGGTGACACATGCCTGTAATCCCAGCTACTCGGGAGGCTGAGGCAGGAGAATTGCCTGAACCTGGGAGGCGGAGGTTGCAGTGAGCGAAGATCACCTCATTGCACTCCAGCCTGGGCAACAAGAGCAAAACTCCATCTCAAAAACAAACAAACAAAGGTTCATTTTAACAGAGTTTATTTATTGTCTGAAGGTTATCAGATAGGCAGCTCAGATCTGGCAGTGTTCTCCAAACTCAACTGTGTTTTCAAAAACGGGTATTGAACATGACATGTTCTTAAGAGGGATTCTGTTCCCTTTCCCCCAAATTCTGCACTCTCAGTATCCTAAGAATGAACCTCCTTCACAGGGTTCAACTCTCAATGGGAATAATTAGACAGCAGTGAAACAACATAGACAATCCCTCAACTTCCTGTTGCCTTTACTGGTAAGCTGACGATGTGCTGACACTCACTGATACCATTTGCCCTCCTGTGTCAGTGTGGAAGTTCTTTTCTTCCCACTAAAGCCAACAGTTGATCCCATCCCACTTCTGCAGAACACTATTCCCACAATTATGTCTTTTTGAAGGCTTTCTCTTTCTCTGCCAGATTTTCCCCAATGTGTTTCCTTTGTTCCCCCCCGGATGTGTCCTCTCATTTGCTCTAAGCATCATGCCCTGGTGTCAGCTTCTCACCTCCCATCTCTCCTTAACCCACTCTGTCTGTCCCTTGTTGCTGTCACTCTCCTGAGACTCTTCTTGCCAAGGTCTCCAGAGCCTTCACACTTACAAACCAGAGCTCTTCATCCCACTGCTCCACTCCCCAAGCCATCCCTAATATTGTACAGGGCATTCTCATTCACGTAGTTGCTAAGGCCAAATGCCTATGTTCAAGTTACCCCATTCCAGACTGTGCACAATTCCTGCTCTGTCCACCTTCACTGGTAGACTGCCTGCTTTTGATTCTGAGCTGCCATTTATCACTGCTCACCTGTATTACCCTAGTTGATTCTTAACTCTCTTCTCTGCCTGGATTCTGCTTATTACGGTTTACTCTCGTCAAGGTGTCAGTACAACCTCTTAAATTAAGAGCACTTCACTCCCCTGCTCAAAATCTACCAAAAGTTACCGAACAAACTGGAACAAAAACCTCTTCCTGGCCAGGCATGATGGCTCACACTTGTAATCCCAGAATTTTGGGAGGCCGAGGTGGATAGATCACATGAGGTCAGGAGTTCAAGACAAGCCTGGCCAACATGGCAAAACCCTGTCTCTACTTAAAAAAAATAAAAATTAGCCAGGCGTGCTGATGCATGCCTGAAATCCCAGCTACTCGGAAGGCTGAGGCAGGAGAATCACTTAAACCTTGAAGGCAGAGGTTGCAGTGAGCCAAGATCATGCCACTGCACTCCAGCCTAGACGACAGAGCAAGACTCCATCTTAAAACAAAACAAAACAAATACTTCTTCCTGTGGCCTGCAAGCCAAAAGCCCCTATGAGTTATGTGTGGCATTGCCCATGTGACCTCACCTCCTCCACTCTTGCTCTCAGTTCTCACTCCACTTTGCTGTTTGTTCCTTGAACATATACAAAAAATCAGGTTCCTGTCTAGTCTTGGTACTTGTCTGGCTGCCTGTAATGCCAGCACTCCTTCCCTTCCCTTACCTTCAGGTCACTGTTCAAATGTCACCTCTAAAGAGGTTCTTCCTGATCATTCTTTCTAAAACAGTGAGCACCTCCTGTCACTCTGTATCCCTTTATCCTGCTTCATCGTCTTGCTACTTACCAGTACCTGAAAAAATAATGTCTTCCTCACCAGAAAATAAGCTTATAAAGGCAAGAAGTTTGTTCAGTCTGTCCTCTCCTTTACCCTAGCAGTTCGTAGCTCATGCCTATAATCCCAACACTCTGGCAGAATCATTTGAGGCCAGTTCTGAGGCCAGTCTGGGCAACATAGCTAGACTCTAGCTCTACTAAAAAAATGTTTTAAAAATTTTAAAAATGAAACAAAAAAGAATAGTGGCACAGAGAAGGCATCCAGTGAGTATTTACAGAATCAGCAACTTCTTGGCAGCATTTAACACTGGGAGGACAGCCTCTCTTATCTTGAACTCTTTGTTCTTCTTTTATTACCTTCTGGGTTTCCTCCTTTCACTCCATCTGGGGGCTTGTCCCTCAAATGCTAACAGTCTTTAGAGATCTATCTTCTATCCACTTTCTTTTTTTCTTTCTTTCTTTTTTTTTTAAAGAGATGGGAATCTTGCTATGTTGTCCAGGCTGGACTCAAACTACTGCACTCAAGAGACCCTTCCACCTCAGCCTCCCAGTAACGGGGACTACAGGTGTGCACCACCACGTCTAGCTGGTCCACTTTCATTCTGCACCCTTTCTCTGTATTTGAACAGCTACTTTACCTTTAAATTCAGATTCATGCTCCAGTCTGGTATATTCAAATGATTACTGGACACTGCCACTCTGCTACCTCACAGGCACATACAGCTTAACCCATCTATAACGAACTCCCTCTCTTCCTATACAGCTCTCCCTCCTGTATCACCTGTCTCTGTCTGGAAGCACCACTCCTGCTTCTCTACAGCATGTGCTAAGTGTTCCAAATGGCTTACAGCCCTAAGAAAAGGCCTATGTCTGATCCAGTACCCACTGAGGGGTTTCTATTCAAGTGCACATCAGAAGCCTTCTCTCCTAAATTCCAATTGGATGCTAAAGGAGTAGGTACTGACCTCAATATTCTTTCCCTGCAGGCCATGCAGTTGACTTTCCTCTACAGGTTTGCTGTGGGGAGGAGTAAAACAATCCTAACCACTTGAATAGGATTTATTATTCAATGATAAAATCTTACTATAGGAATTCTGTATGGAGAACATAAAGTTAAGGACACAGGTATAGCTTAGTAAGCTAACAAGAAAAGCCTTTGTTCGCGTATTACTGGTGCCACATTGCTGGGCAACATCGTGAGCAGGCACAAGAGGTAGGCAGAGACAGATTAAAACCCATCATATCCAAGGAACAAAAAATTTAGAACAACAGTTCTCAATCACAACATACGTCGGAAATACCTGGAGAATACAGCCTGGGACTTGACTTAGACCTACACTGGAATCAGTATGTGCCTCTGGACCACATGGTTTTATTATCACTTCCCATCACCCTCCAGCTCTGCCACCGTGCCTTGCATGTGTGCACACTGAATGTGCATTGATGTGGAGGAGGAGAAATCAGAAATCTCCACTGCTACCTTTTGTAGCAACTGTTCTGTGATGAGAAAAGCAATGGAAACATTTTCCACCATAATGATGATTAAATGCGAATGTATGTACTTTCCTTTCATAGGTTTCTCTAAGTTCTGATGATAATTTCAGGAACCTATTTTTATTTGAAAAATAGGACCATAACCTGTGTACAAGACTAATTTCTAAATATACTTTATAAATGAGAAATATCTTACCAAAGTTACTATTGCACATTCAGCTGTTAGCTGTGCAGCACTAAAAAGAGTACGAACAAATCTGTAAATAAATTTGTGCTCAGGATCGTGCTTAAAGTATTCCTCTGGAACTTTTTCTCGCTGAAAGAAGAAAAGATGCAATGTTAGTATCCATTGAAGAAAAAAATTTTAAGTACTTTTTTTTTTGAATTGGACTTTCAGCTGGCACGGTAGCTCACATCTGTAATTCCAACACTTAGGGAGGCTGAGGCAGGTGGATCAACTGAGGTCAGGTGATCAAGACCAGCCTGGGCAACATGATGAAACCCTGTCTGTACTAAAAATACAAAAAATTAGCTGGGTGCACCTGTAATCCCAGCTACTTGGGAGGCTTAGGCAGGAGAATCACTGGAACCCAGGAGGTGGAGGTTACAGTGAGCTGAGATCACGCCATTACACTGGGTGACAGAATGAGACTCTGTCTCCCCACCACAAAAAAAAAGAAACGGACTTTCACTCTTGTTGCCCAGGCTGGAATGCAATGGTGCGATCTCGGCTCACTGCAACCTCTGCCTCCCAGGTTCAAGCGATGCTCCTGCCTCAGCCTCCTGAGTAGCTAAGACTACAGGCACCCGCCACCATGCCCGGCTAGTTTTTGTATTTTTAGCAGAGACAGGGTTTCACCATGTTGGTCAGGCTGGTCTCGAACTCCTGACCTTAGGTGATCCACCCACCTCGGCCTCCAAAAGTGCTGGGATTACAGGTGTGAGCCACCACACCCAGCCTGTGTACTAAGACAGCAGTGTTCACGTTTGAGCCCATGTGCCCCATAAAATAATTTTGGTTGAGTGACATGTCTTTTAGTTTTTAAAATATAAACAATTGGACCTTAAAATATCATAATGACAATACTCATCACCATTTATCATTAAGGAAAAATACAGGCACAACTCAGAAAATTTTTATGTTCCTTTCCACTTTCCCTCCACAGAATTCTATCAAAATGTAAACTACTTGTAGTCTCAAAAGTCTTATTAATCATATGTCATGATTCTCTTAAATAAACTTTGAAAAAATATTTTTAGTTTCTGGTAACCATAAGGCTCTAAGGCTTCATTGTCCAATACAGTAGTCATTAGCCACAAGGGGCTAACATATACCTGAGGTGGTGAATTTTGAAATGTTTATCTCATTTTAATTGATTTAAACTGTTTTCTAATTATCTTCATAGAGATCATGTATATTTATTAGGACTGTTTATAAATATCAGCATGAAATAAACACAACTCTATGAGAGAAAAATACTACCTCAAAAAAAGTGACACTTACTGTAAGTGGATGTGATCTCTCATCAAAAATATCCAGGGATCGATTTGCATCTCTATAAAATAAGAATATCATTGAATAAATTAATTCAGGAATCGTTACTATCTGATTATTAGTTATTATCTGCTGGAGATGGCGGGAGATGACTCCTGTTTGCTTTGGTGTTTGCTTTATCAAAGCGAACAGTTGTACAAACTCTTCTCCTGAATCCCAGCCTTCAGAGGATTTCGACCTCTTTTTACTCAGCACATGAAGTCCTGTACTGTGAAGTCTTTTCTAAGTATTGACCCTCCCTAACAGGCCATGGTAATAAACATATTTTCACTCTTCTAACCCCTCATTGGGACTCAAGAACATTTTACAAAGCAGTAGTGATAGACAATAAAGTCTTTAGAACTTTAATGACCATGAATGAGATTCAGACTTAGCAGGCTTTTCCCCTCTAGTTCTCTGTATTACATTCTTATCATGTATTTGTTTTTTAAGATGAGTCAAAAACCTTATTGCCCTTTTATTTTAAGAGACAAGTCTTTGATCATCTTTACGAGTTCATAAAATTAATACACTGTGCTCATTTAATAAAACCAGTGGGTCTCCAAGTGTGGTCTGCGGACCTCTGGAGATCTCCTAGACCCTTTTCCAAGTGGCCCTTGAGGTCAAAACTGTTCTTATAAAAAATACTTATTCAACCTGAGAAAGCTGATTGAAAATTTAAAAATAAAAATAATTAAAAAAAATACTAAGATATCGCTTGCTTTTTCACTGTTTGACATTTGTAATGAATGTGTAACAGCAAAAGTGGGTAAGCTGGTTTCTCGGCAGGAATCAAGGCAGTGCTACCAAATTATACTACTCATTCTATTCTTCACTGCCCTTACAGTTTAAGAAAAACACCTGCTTCACTTAAAGAATATCCTTGATGGGCCTGGTGCAGTGGCTCATGCCGGTAATCTCAGCACTTTGGGAGGCCGAGGCGGGTGGATCACCTGAGGCTGGGAGTTCAAGACCAGCAGGACCAACATGGAGAAACCCCCTCTATTAAAAAGAAAAAAAAATCCTTGATGAAGCAGTAAAAATTAATTGTACTATTAAATCTTGACCTTTCTTCTTACTCTTCTGAGTAAGTGGAAAGTTTACATACAGTACTTATGCATATGAGACATAGATGTGTTAAGGAAAAGCACTTGTGATTTAACTGTGAGCTGAACAAGCCATTTTTTTTTCACAGAGTAACATTTTAACTTGCAAGTACAACTATGATTCTCAAAAATGAATGAAGTGGCCGGGCGAAGTGGCTCATGCCTGTAATCCCAGCACCTTGGAAGGCCGACACAGGTGGATCACTTGAAGTCAGGAGTTTGAGACCAGCCTGGCCAACATGGTGAAACCCTGTCTCTTACTAAGAAGACAAAAATTAGCCAACCATGGTGATGGGCACCTGCAGTCCCAGCTACTTGGGAGACTGAGGCAGGCGAATCACTTGAACCCAGAAGGCAGAGGTTACAATGAGCCAAGATGGCACCACTGCACTCCAGCCTGGGTGACAGAGTGAGACTCAGTCTCAAAAGATAAATAAATAAAAATTTAAAAAATAATGAAGTGAGCCTGTCATTTCAAGAAAAGTAACTAGTGGCCGGGCGCGGTGGCTCACGCCTGTAATCCCAGGACTTTAGGAGGCTGAGGCGGGTGGATCACTTGAGGTCAGGAGTTTGAAACCAGTCTGTCCAACTTGGTGAAACCCCGTCTCTACTAAAAATACAAAATTAGCCAGTCATGGTGGTGCAGGCCTGTAATCCCAGCTACTTGGGAGGCTGAGGCAGGAGAATAGCTTGAACCTGGGAGGCAGAGGTTGTAGTGAGCCAAGATCGTGTCACTGCACTCCAGCCTGAGCAACAGAGCAAAACTCCATCTCAAAAAAAATAATAATAATAAAGAAAGAAAAATAATTATTTGTTGCCAATGATAAAATTCAAGCTTTTAAGCTAAAAATCAGGATTTGGAGAAACTTGTACCTTATACTGTGATCTTGACAGCTTCTCAATACTTAAAAGACTTTTTAGTACAATTAGTAGTGATATTAACAAAAGTGTGCTTTTGACATTATCAAGAAATGTGAACCAGGCCAGGCGTGATGACTCACACCTGTAATCCCAGCATTTTGGGAGGCCAAGACGTGAGGATTGCCTGAGCTGAGGAGTTCAAGATGAGCCTGGGCAACATGGTGAAACCCCGTCTCTACTAAAAATACAAAAATTAGCCGGGAGTGGTGGCATGCACCTGTAATCTCAACTACTTAAGGGGCTGAGATGGGAGAATCGCTTGAACCCGAGAGGCGAAAGTTGCAGTGAGCTGAGATTGTGCCACTGCACTCCAGTCTGGGCAACAGAGCAAGACTCCATCTCAAAAATAACCAAATACATAAAATTAAAAAAATTAAGAATACCCAGAACCATCTGAAAGCTTTAAAAATATACCTTTTACCAACTATGTATTTGTAAGACACCAGGCCATCTTCTCATCACTTCAAAACAAACTACAGCTACCAGGGTGCAATATTAACTATGTAACAAACCTGCACATGTACTCACTGTATCTAAAATAAAAGTTGAAATTAAAAAAAAAAAAACTAATTGCAAAGACAGAGTTGAGAATCCAGTTGTTTTCTATTAAGCTGAATATTAGAGATTTGCAAAAATATAAATACATGACACACATTTTATGCAACTTTGTTGCTGGAGAAGAGAGTTACTGAAAAAATGTTATTTATGTTAACAACATGGTTCTCAGTCAGGGGTTATCTTTGCTGTCACAACCTGGGACAGCTCTTAAATATCCTACAATGCACAGGATAGTCCCCAAAACAAAGACTTATCTAGCTCAAAATATCAGCAGTGCCAAGGTTGAGAAACTAAAACTAAAAATAGGGTTGTTTTAAAATTCTCAATTTCAATTTCTAATACAATAAATATTAATATAATCAACATAAATACTCTTCGGGATCCTCAGTAACTTAAGAGTTAAAACAGTCTTAGGGACCAGAAAAACCACAAATGATTCAGGTCAATACTGTAATAGCACTCTACAACTTATGACATCTATAGTTATGACCTAATACTGAACTTGACATCATGCAAAGTAATTAGCTGGAATAACAAGACAGGTTTTAAAGAAGCTCACCTGTTCTTTATGTGGTAATATATTGCTAAGGTCACACTGTGAAGGGAAAAAAAAATTATTTTTAAAAACTGATTTTATCATTTGTTAGGCCTGAGGACACTTTTTAAATGGGGGAAGGGAGGAACCCTCCCAGCGGCCTTGAAATTCTCTAGTTCAGAATAGTACCACATGGGTACTTTCCCCTTGTTTTAGTTCCTTTCAGCAAAAATATGTGAACCAAAATGCTAATATGCTGTTAAAATACATGTTTCTGTTATTATAACATATAAATCATTACCTATATATCCCCATTTGCTCTTCTGCCCATAGAACCTTTCATCTTATACAAGTTCTGCCTGTTTGTATACATGCTTAAATTTAAGCCATTCAGGTTTTTTTTGCTTTCTAAGTTATCAGACTCTGCATTTCAGCTGATTTAATTAACTATCACCTGCCCACCCATTTTTCATTATTTCCCCTTAAAGTAAATAATAAAAGTGTTTCATACCAAATAAAATTATTTAAGATCAATTTTGTATCATTAGTAGTAGAAAATTTATTAGTAAATAAGTGCACACAAAACCAATGATAGATTTAGCTATCCTGAAATAAACAGTGCTAACAATGCAGCATAAAACTACAAAGTGTAATATTAATGGCAAAGGTTTCCAAATTGGTTTAAATGCAATATTAGTGAACAGACATGACTCTTCAGATATATGTTACTGTATTCCTAAATTACCCACAGATGTGTATCAGGAAACAAGGACTTGTCTTAGATTAAGTTATATGCTTCCATTTGCCCTCAGTCTCTAAACTGAGGCTCAAAATAATTGAGGGAAGGCAAATCTGAATTTTAAAAGTAAGTCTACACAATGTTAGCACTTTTTAAAGCCTGCAACATTATTAGCATGTAAGATGGATACTTCTATAGTGCTTCAAACAGTTTCATGTCCAAATTGATTTTAACGTTACAGAATTTGAAGTTATATGCTGAAAAGGACCACGGAACCTTACATGACATTTAATCCAACACCCAGTTTATAGATCTGGGAACCAAGGCTTAAAACTGACTTGCCCAAGGTCCCACCAAATAGAAGCAGTTCATCCTCCTACACTCAAGTAAGCATTGGTTCTTAAACTTTCTGCACACTGCAATCACCCGAGGAGCTTTAAAAACTGCCTAACTTCCAAGTTGAGACATTCTGATTTAATTGGCATTGGGTATGACTTGAGGCCTGGGGATTGGTTTTGTTTGTTTTTGTTTTGTTTTGTTTTTGAGACTGAGTTGCACTCTGTCATCCAGGCTGGAGTGCAATGGCCCGATCTCCGCTCACTGCAACCACTGCCTCCCGTGTTCAAGTGATTCTCTTGCCTCAGCCCGCCGAGTAGCTGGGATTACAGCTACATTTTTTTTGTATTTTAGTAGAGATGAGGTTTCACGGTGTTGCCCAGGCTGGTCTCGAACTCCTGAGCTCAGGCAATCCACCCACCTTGGCCTCCCAAAGTGCTAGGATTACAGGCGTGAGCCATTGCACCAGGCCTGAGGATTGTTTTTAAAGTTCCCCTGGTGATGATTCCAACGTGCTGCAAAGTTTGGGAATGACTAAGTTAGGGTTAAGATCAGAATCATCTGGGATGTGCTTATCCTTGTAATTATGCCTCACGTGCCTTCTCCATTTTCCTAAAAGGCTTGACTGCCTAGAGATTAAGGGAAGGTGGAGATGAGATGTGTTTATAGACATACATTTTGAAAAAAGTTGCATAAGTGATTCTGATATAGCTCACCCATCCCATGAGAATGCACTATTAAGCCATGATAAATAGTTTTCAAAATCTTTCCAAAAGTCAATTTGCCCTATTAGTGAAACTTTTATTTAACCAACAATGAATTATACCAAATAATCATTTCTAAAATTTACTGAGAACAAATTAAAACTTACTGTACTTCCAAAAGTAGACTTCTAAAAGTTAGACTAAAGTAGGAGGGGGAAAGCATGATATCTATTATACTTGTTTGAGCAAGGTTAATCTTTAAAACTACTTTTGAATCTTATACTGACACAAGAATCTTTTGAATTCAAAAGAAGCCAGGGACTCTAGCCAAAGTGGAGTGGTTTTTTTACTCAAGGATTTAGGATCTTAGCTGAATACATTCAATGTTTACTCAGTAGGTGCCAAAGTTCAGGGTTTTAGACAGAGTCAGAGTCCAGTCTGTGCTGAAACACAATTCGATCTCAACTACTGTTAAAGGTGAGAGAAGAAAAGTGACATTATTATGAGTATCAATTTGCTGCTTTTAAAATAGAAGTTACTGACAATTGAATTAACTAAAAGAAAAAAAAAGCTAGTACATTAGAAACAAAATTAAGTTTATAAGCTAGTTATGTTTTTAGACTTAAAAGTAAAATTAGGGATAAGGGCATTAATATTCTAGTGTAGCACTTCCCAAACTGTGTTCTGAAAATCAACACTCATAATCCAAGGAGATGTTAACAGTTTCCTGACAACCCGAATGGAGTTGGTTGTTGTTGGTGGTGGTCGTTTTAAAATAAACTTGAAAGGTTCATCTTAGGGCATTCTGAACGTGCATCTCAGATCGTCCCCCAGAGGTGGTCGTGCACAACGGGGAAAATTTAAATGCAGATATACTATGATGCCAGTAGAGGACAAGCTGTTCCTTCTTCCAAGAGTAGTTTTCAAAATGGTACACATTGCTTTAGGCCTGTAACTCAAAACGAACTAATGTTTTTCCAGAAACATCCAATAAAAAGCACCTCTCCTTTTTATTATGTTCAATACTATCTTAACATAAATGCATTAAATTAATAGCTACACTTTTTCTGGGGCTATTTATTCACTAACTGGCTTTCTCTTCCGCCATGCAGCCTAAGATTGAAACAGAAAATGAAAATTCATATTTAGGTCCTTGAAATCAAAATATAGTTGATACCAATTTCTTAAACTGATTGCTGAAAAGGACAATCAAATGGCTGAAATTACCGAGGATGGCTGGGATGCTTTTAGCATAAGGGTGTCTGTCACTTAGCCCTTGGCAGCCTAGTTGTACTCACCATTTTACTGTGGTTCTAAGATTAGGCTGGCTGACTGTGCTGTCATCTAGAAATATTGTTGAGCATGAGCTATACTTTTTAGTAAGCTGCCCTGGAGATACCTGAAGGGGAAGGGAAATAGAAGAAAATGTCACAGTAAGTTAAACCTATAAAAGTGTGGTTTTTTTCCTTGGTTAAAATGGCAAATGATAAAGCATTAAGATATTTCTTACACTCCATGAACTACCTGAGTGTGGTATCATGTGCAGCTCTATGGGAAACCCAGTGGAGGCTCTCCCACAGAAGACGTTTGAGGAATGGGTTATAAAATGCTGCTCTTGTGGTACCTATGATCAAATCTGGCAAGCATCTGTTACAAATTCCCTGTATAAATTAATGGGAAAAGTTTACAATAAGAGTACAGTGTTTTTTCTTAAGCAATGAAAAGCAGCTGAGATTCTTCTATTTCTATTATTCATTTACTACAGTAAAATGTAATGCCTGCAAATCATATTTGCAGAAGAGCATTTTATTGCAGTAAATGAAAGCCTAACACTACATTTACTAAGTTACTATTACTAAATATCATTCAGGAGACAATGTGAAAAACAAGTGGTTCACAGTCAGAGACTCTGTCTGCCAGGGCTGCTCCATCACCCACAAGTGAGAAGGCCTGTTTTTTATGTGGAGGAGAAAAAGTATCACTTTAATATTCCAAAAAACAGATGACAAGAACAACTTTAGGAACTTAACTTTCACTTCATATTTAAATAAGACTGCCATGATATTATTCAAATGAGAATGACTGCCATTACATTATTCAAAAGAGAACCTCAGAGAACACGCTCCATTCATTTCAAAATATTATTAATTTTATTCTGTAAGTTATTCGACAGGCATCATTGCACTTTCCTGCCTCACTCATGCTGCACTGCCTGGAATACCTTGTTCTTCCTTCATAACCCAACAAACCTAACCCCATCTACCTTCTGGGATCCCTTTGCCACCAGTCATACTATAAAACATTTCCCTTTTGGTACACTCATCCATCTAATTCACCACTTGTTACATGATACCAATTGCTTGTGGAGTATCCCCTCCTAAGAAAGTAAGCTTCTCTAGGGAAGGGAGGACTCATCCTCCTCATACCTCTGGCTGCTTAGCACAGAATGTGGACAAATTAAGGAATTCAACAAGTGTTTCACAAATTATTTAAATCAGTTACAATTGGAAAATAAACGCTACTACAGACACAAATTAGAATTTATCTGCAGTTGTATCAGAGAGGTAACGATGAACTTTTTGGGCCCTCTAGAAAATAAACCATCTTTAAAACACTTTAGAAGTATCCATTTATTTGGGAAGAGTGCAATAAGTCAAATACTGAAACAGCCTGAACTATGTGAAGACAATTCTCTTCCTTAAAAATAAGGTCAGTAACCAAATCCCAATCACAGAATAGTTGCAAGTTAACAGTAGCAGTTTTTTTTAAAACCAAAGAATACTAATAATTTTAACAATTAAAAAAAAACAACGAATTCAGATGAGCCTTCCTTCTTCCTATTAATATGATAGTTTTTACCATGTTGTCACACTCTCCCATCAGTATCCCCCACATATACATGAAAGACAGGGCAGGGAGAAGATCTAGTTGTTACTTTTAAAAGTGCATGCATTAAAAAATTGCCAATAGTCAATAATCAGAAATATCCATACAGTGTAACATCATTTTGTTTCAAATGTTTTTACTGTAGTCACTTAATTCTTACTAACAAAAAGTCCCAGATGTTCTATTTTTGGAAAGTATTACTATTTGAAAGACCAAATTCTCCTTCAAGCCAGAAATGTTTCAACTATATCTAAACTCATGTTTCTTAAGCTACTTAATGTATATAGTTTACATTAACTGTGTATGTGTGTTAATGCATATACTTTTATTGTCTCAAAAAAAAATACAGTATGAAAAAGGAAAACTGACTCAAATACTTTCAAAGTGGAAGGGGGGACCGGGCACGGTGGCTCACACCTGTGATTCCAGCACTTTGGGAGGCCAAGGCGGGTGGATCACCTGAGGTCAGGAATTCAAGACCAGCCTGGCCAACATGGAGAAACCCCATCTCTACTAAAAATTAAAAAAATCAGCCAAGCATGGTGGTGGGTGCCTGTAATCCCAGCTACTCAGGAGCCTGAGGCAGAATTGCTTGAACCCAGGAGGTGGACGTTGTAGTGAACCAAAATTGTGTCACTGCATTCCAACCTGGGTAACAGAGTGAGACTCCATCTCCAAATAATAACACAGTGGAAGATGGTATCTTTTAAGGTCACTACTGTTCGAGGGCAATATGGCATATACTACACCATACCAAAAGTCAATTCTCATGGCAGCCTTGAATTCTTGGGCTCAAGCAATCCTCCCACTTCAGCCTCCCAACTATCTGGGACTACAGGCATGAGCCACCACACCTGGCTAGTTTCTAAATTTTTTTTGTAGGTACTAGGTCTCCCTATGTTGCCCAGGCTGGTCTCAAACTCCTGGGCTCAAGCCTCCCAAAGTGCTAGTATTACAGGCATGGGCCAATGAGCCCATCCTAGTTCGTAGAGCTTTGGGTAACATTTCCCTCTATTTTCCTCCATTTAAAATTTTCTATCATGGATGCATATTGATTTATCTTTGCAAATAATGGTGCTAAACTATTTGAAATTTTGAATTAAATGTAGTCTTTCAATCCTGTGGGAGCTCATTAGTCAATCAGCAACTTATGGCTTACTGGCTGGATCCAGCCAAATAAATACTGAACATTTCCCCATCAGCCCAGGCATACTCTAAACTCCTGCTTAGAGAGTAACTCCTCTCTTTAAGGGGAAATGTTACTCTCCAGAAAATGCCATTTCTGCTGTCTTTTCTTTCTCCATCAGGCAATTCCCAAATTTCAAAATGACTGGGAAAAGTGAATGCAAAAACTCTCTGCTAACCAATATATAGCATGAGACTCACCAACTTTCAAATGTTTTGTTATCAAGAACACCCTGATATCTCTTGAGACTAGAGGGTGGCAAAATTAAGCTTCTGAGCAAAGCAATTATAGCTGCCAACAGGTAATTCCCCCATCATCTTGCTGGAAAACTCAACAATTATCCTTTATGGCTAAACCCTTACCAATGCTGCTTTACAACCTCAACAAACTCTACTGACAAACATAATAATAGAAAATAAAAATACTTCAAAAAATCCAAACAGCAAAACACTACTGAAAGTTCACAGATGTTATTTCAGGTAGTCACAAAATAGGGACAAAGAATATATCATTCATCTTCATTTAGTGAGCACAAATGACAATCTTTAACAAGAAAGGGAAAGGGTACCAAGTAGACTTAAGGAAGAATAGCAAAGATATAAAATAATCATACCTAGTAGTCTACTGAGTCACAATTCAAACTTTTCCAAAGGTAAAGTACCTGTTGAACTCCCATACCTACCCATTGACTTTTCCCATTGTACCTTATTTTAATCCATTAAAAAAAAAAGGAAGTTCATTTTTTTCTCTCCCTTTTTACAAAACAAGTGTTAGATTTGTTTAAGAATTAATGGCTTTTAATTAACCTAAAAATTTCTGACTCTGTGCATTAATGAAAACACCTCCATCTATGTTGCACAGTAATGGGACAATATAAGCAGGGTGCAGAGTTTGAATACAATTCCTAAGGCCTTAGTAGAAGAGTGTAATATGCTTATAGGTATCCTAAAAAGTGTCTGGATTAGTATCATTATGTTGAATTTAAACTTAGATTTACACTTTAAATAAAGGTTCTAAATTTGGGTTAAACACGGCAGATTGACCACAAATTTATTTCCTTTCTCTCCTGAAATTTCATTAGAATTAAAGACATAAAATAAAGGTTATACACAGGATCTGGCAACAGGATTGACAGCAGATAATTTTTTTATTTTAATTTTATTTTATTATTTATTTATTTATTTATTTTTGAGACAGAGTCTTGCTCTGTTGCCCAGGCTGGACTGCAGTGGCACAATCTTGGCTCACTGCAGCCTCTGCCTCCCAGGTTCGAGTGACTCTCCTGCCTCAGCCTCCCAAGTAGCTGGGATTACAGGCACGTATCACCACGTCTGGCTAATTTTTATATTTTTTGTAGAGAAAAAGTTTCACCACGTTGGCCAGGCTGGTCTCGAACTCCTGGCCTAAAGTGATTGTCTGCCTCAGTCCCCCAGTGTTGGGATTACAGGCGTGAGCCACCGCACTTGGCCACAGCAGATGATTTTTAATAAATCTTGAAAGATGAAAAAGACAAAGGAGTGGTAACTGATATGGAAGCACAACTTTAGTGCCTACAGAAGATGACTGGAACAGAAACAATCAAATTAGTTTGTCTTGCAGAACCCAAGGCAGGCTCCAAACTCAGAGGCATATGGTACCTTGAAAGGTAGAGTAAAACATAAAAACCAGCAAGATCAGTTGAAAATATGTAGTTAGAGTCCAAGGTCCACCTGTCCTCCCATCTTATAGTGAATATAGAAGGTTCTGGGCTCAGAGATACTAGGACTGAAATCTGGGAAATGGGAAAAAAAAAACTATACACTGAGAAGGGGAACTCCACCTCTCTTTTCCAACTCCGCTTCTGGAAAGTGAGCAGCCATGCTTGTACTCCCCAGGTAGAAAACTGGGAGATTCTTCTCTGAAGAAACTGAACAGTCTCAGAAAAGACACACCCAGCCAGGCACAGTGGCTCAAACCTGTAATCCCAGCACTTTGGGAGGCCAAGGTGGGCGAACTTGAGGCCAGGAGTTCAAGACTAGTTTGGCTAACACAGTAAAACCTTGTCTCTACTAAAAAAACAAAACAAAACAAAACAAAACAACACCAGGCATGGTGGCACACACCTGTAATCTGAGCTACTCGAGAGGCTAAGGCACAAGAATTGCCTGAACCTGGGAGGAAGAGGTTGCATCATGGCAGAGGGTGCTGAGATCACGCCACTGGCACTCTGGTCCGGGTGACAGAGTGAGAGTCAGAAAGAAAAGCAAAGAAAAAGAAAGGACAGGGGAAAGGAGAAAAGAGGAAGGAGAAGAGGAAAAAGGGAAAAGAAGGAAAAGAAGAAAATGAGAAAAGACCCACCAGATAACAGACTGACGTCTCCTAAATTAAAGGCTGGCTTGGCCTCCAAATCCTTGCAGTAAGAACCATCAGTTAACAAATGTCATGCTTCCAATTAGAGAAAGCCAGGGACTATCACACATTTGAGGGAAGCCTCCAACAAGAGAGAGCAAAACAACAAGAAAAAGAAAAACATGGGAGTGGTGAAAATTCAGGAGCAAATGAAAACTTTAAAAAATGCTTAAAACACCCTCAAAAAGATAAAAGATTCAACAGAAGGGTTAGAGTGTAAAGTAAAAGAATGCCCAAGAATTAGAACAAAAGACTAACTAGAAAACGGGAGTGTGTGGGGGGACAGAATTAAAGATCAATGCAGAAACACTGGTCTAAGAAGCTCAGCATCTGAACAGTAAGAATATCAGGAAAAAGAAGGAACAAAGAAACAAGAAAATTCTCTAGAAGGCATAGTCTACAGACTTATTGGTCCCAATAAAAAGAAAAGGTCCAGGCCAGGCATGGTGGCTCACAGCTGTGATCCCAGCACTTTGGGAGGCAGAAGTGGGCAGATCACAAGGTCAGATCGAGATCATTCTGACCAACATGGTGAAACTCCACCTCCACTAAAAATACAAAAAAAATTAGCCAGGCATGGTGGCAGGTGCCTATAGTCTCAACTACTCGGGAGGCTGAGACAGGAAAACTGCTTGAACCCAGGAGGCAGAGGTTGCAGTGAGCCACTACACTTCAGCCTGGTGACAGAGCGAGACTCTGTCTCAAAAAAAAGAAAAAGAAAAGGTCCATAGCAAGCCATATTATGAAATTTCAGGATCTTAGGGATACAGAAGGCACTAAAAAGCTTCCGGAGACATGTAAAAGCTGGTTACATGTACTGTATACACACAATGGCAACAGATTCAAGAATACTATAAGGAGAACATAATAGAGAAATGTCTTCAGAACTATGAAATTTAGTTTCAACCTAGCATTTTATACTCTTCAGAAATAGGAAGCTTTGGCAGGTGCAGTGTCTCATGCCTATAATCCCAACACTTTGAAAAGCCGATGTAGGTGGATCGCTTGAGCCCAGGAGTTCGAGACCAGCTTGAGCAACACAGCGAAACTCCATCTCTGTGGAAAAATATAAAAATTAGCTGGGCATAGTGGCACATGCCTGTAGTCCCAGTTACTTGGAAGGCTGAGATGGGAGGATCACTGGAGCCCAGTAGGTTAAGGATGCAATGAACTGAGATCACACTGCTGCACTTCAGCTTGGGCAATAGAGAGAGACCCTGTCTCAAAAAAGAGAAAAAAAAAATAGGAGAGGTTTTCAGACAGGCTAGATCTCTAAGTATGTCTGTCTATGGGCCCTTTCCCAGGAAAATGTGCTCCAGTACAACTAGGAAGGATAACAAGATAGAGGGAAACATAGAATCTAGGACTTAGGGAACCCAACACAAGGGGACAGTTATATGAGATCCCAGATGACTTCAGAGAGACACCCCAGGAAAACAGGCACAGAGCAGGCTTAGGAAAAGCCCATCTGTATTTGAGGAGGATGACAAAAGGCTGAGGAAAGTTGTCACCAAGAGAAAAATAGAACAGATATGTTTTAGTAGATGGAAAATATTTTTGATAGGCATGTGGCAAATGCTACAACATTTGTGGAAAAAAATAGCTGTTAGAAAACAGTCAAATGAATATAGTCAGGAAATTAATTCCATAAAAAAATAAAGTACATGAAAGCAAGGAGACCAGTCAAGGGTTACTTATTGCATTTAGCTGTGTGAGCTAATGGAGGCTAGGAAAAGAGAAGTGCAGACATGCTCAGATTTCAGAAATATTTAAGAGAAACAAAGGATGCAAAAGAAGGAAGACAATGAGAATAACATATGACTCAGCAGTGAATAATATCTGCATAATCATAATAATGTAAACATCAAGTACTGATTTAATTAAAAATGTGACATATGTGGGAAAAATAGAAGGAAGAAAATATGGTAACGGTGGAGTGAGGAAGCTAAGCTTTCACCTGCTATGACAGGAAGTCAACATATAGTGCTAAAAATGGAGTGCTCAAGTAATTTTGTTACTTGATTTTTAACAAGATTAAAAAATTAAGGCAAAAATATTTAAGGCAGATAGTTATACCACAACCAAATTATTGAAATTTAACTTAAATGTCAGAAACCCATACAAAAAGGGCATATTAAGTCAAAGACTTTCCTGCATAAATCTGATTCTTAGGAAAATAAAAATGATTTAGAAAATCCACAAAAAGAGGCCCATACTAACAGTATTGGGTCCCCATTATATTTTTACTGAATCATTACATACTTTTAATTCAATTATTAATTTCTTAACTTTTCAACTGTTTACTTACATGGTTTAAATGGTTGCTCTTCCTCTTTTCTCGCACTAAGAATAAAAAAAATTAACTGATCAATTCTGATACAAATGCCATAGAATAAAAGTAGCTGCTTATCATCTGATGGATTACCAATATACAAAATGAGATAAAATTTCACTTTAAAAAATAATTTCCAACAAAACTCATCATTTAAATCGTCTGGCAAGATGAATCTCATAAAATAAAATCTAAGAACTTAGTTTTACTTTTTGACCTAACAGATATTATATTACATACAAATGAAAGAATTCCTATGTACAAAAGAAAAGGGCAAAACAAACTAGGGTAAATGAGAAATTTAGCTAGTAAGTTTACCTGTTACACATCTGAATCATCATTCAGTAGTATTTTTAAATTCTACATTTACAGGTAGCTCACTTTAATTATCAAGATCTAACAGCTGACAGCTCTAAGAACCAGTTTCTGGCTAGACGCCAATCTCTACCTGCATCACAATCCCTAGAAGCATCCTGAACCACTTAACTGGCCATCTTCTAATACGTTACTGAAAAAATAAATGGGTCTTTTACACAAGTGGAAAGAAAGCTATCTTAAATTTAAATGTTAAAATGAGTGTGTTAACCTAATTGAACATGGTATCTTTAGCACACAAAGTCATTTTAACGAAGGGCAGAAGAATAAAAGCTCCAAGAGGGACTTGGGCCATGCTTTGTTTCCTATACTGCCTCTTCCCCTGATGCTAGACAAGTATCACAAGCACACACTCCTTACTACTGAAGACAGAAGAACATGGGATAGCTTTTCTTTTACTGCCTCCACACTCTGTATGTGTGAGAAGCCTATGGCTCTGAAATAAACTGAGAAATACAACTATCCTAACCAGAAATGACCAGCACAAGACAAAGTCCACACAAGCTTCGAAAATGCAGGTTAGAAACCCCCATTTTGTGTTGTGCTGCGTTACTTCAAATATTATAGAACCCTTACTTCTTGTATTCTTGCTGTTGAAATCAACTGAAAAACCTGGCTGTGTATGGCTTTTTAGTAAACAAATTAGGATTTAACATAATGTTAAGGAAGATAAACAGGAGCACAGAAAAATACAACAGTTCTGATTCTCATCCTAAAACAAGTAGGAAAGGAAAATGTACATGAGTTTCACTTGCTGAGGCTAAGCTTTTGGGAAACACCATAGGGCATGTTTACATTTACATTACATTAGGATGAAAAGGTTAATAGCTTAAAAGTTCTCAGTAGCAGAAATTTGAATGTGACAGGCTCATGTGGTTAGAGCATTTATAAAAGGAAGCCAAAATCACAGATTTAATCTCTGTATATGAACTGATATTTTTTATTTGTTCAAATGAAACCAAGCTACAGCTTAAATCTTATCATTCATCTTTAAAATGCATTCTTTTAGAGCAAGGGAAAGAGGTCAAAGAAGCATGGAGAAATAATTATAAATCTGTAATACTGGCCAAGTGCGGTGGCTCACACCTGTAATCTGAGCACTTTAGGAGGCTGAGGTGGGCAGATCACCTGAGGTCAGGAGTTCGAGACCACCCTGGCCAACACGGTGAAACCCTGTCTCTACTAAAAATACAAAAATTAGCCAGGCATGGTGGCAGGTGCCTGTGATCCCAGCTACTTGGGAGGCTGAAGCAGGAGAATCGCTTGAGACCTCACTATTGCACTCCAACCTGGGCAACAAGTCTGAATCTCCCTCTCATAAAAAAAAAAAAAAAAGGTCAGGTGCGGTGGCTCACACCTGTAATCCCAGCATCTTGGAAGGCAGAGGCAGGTGAATCCCCTGAGGTCAGGAGTCCAAGAACAGCCTGACCGACATGGAGAAACCCTGTCTCTAAAACACGAAATTAGCCAGGCGTGGTGGCACACACCTGTAATCCCAGCTATTCAGGAGACCGAGGCAGGAGAATCACTTGAACCCGCGAGGCAGAGGCTGCGGTGAGCCAAGATTGCGCCATTGCATTCCAGCCTGGGCAACAAGAGTAAAACTCCCAAAATAAATAAATAAATAAATAATCCATGTTACTAAATCATGTGGCCAATTAATTGTGTTGATAAAAATGTGGCAAAACCTGTAAATAGAAGGTCTACATGTTATTACTAAGCAATCACAACTAAAGGAAGTATATCATATATTAAAATAAGTGAACATATTAATATATGATGTGAACATGAAAAATTTAAATATATCAGTTCTTCTAAATACTTTCTATAATGCATCCAATAAAATAGAAAACGTTTTCAGCTTTTTCCTTGGAGGAAAAAACAGTATTGTCTTACCATCTGTTTGAGATTTGCTCAGGAAAATTGTGCTTGCCCTTGGATGGTCAGAAGGGTTTGACTCCAAAGCTAAATCTATAGAAGAGGAGGAAGAAGATGTGATACTTTCAGTAAATAGAAAAGATTTTTGAAATACACACCCATTTTAATAACTTTTAAGTCTTCAGACAAGTTTTAAATAATAAATATGTAGGATATAAATACAACAATACAGAAATGATACTGGGGAATGCAAAATTGTAGAATCTCTCCACACCATGTGGAACAAAACCAGGCTGTGTCTGAGACTTTTAATTAAAAATCTGCGCCTAAATTATCTGATTCAAATTTTAGATGAATCATACACATGCCCTCTTCCTTCAACTTACAAATAGAAATATAACCACTCTCCTATCTGCTGCTATTGCTAGCACATTTCAAGAACAATCTCAAGCAGCAAGTGATGCTGTGGCCAATTACTGTTACGCACCAGCTCAACACATCAAATGTGGTAAAACAAAGAACTGTTTTTCACAAATGTTCTTTAGACAATCAAATGGCTAATTCTAACTCCACTAAACCAGTTAACTAATTTGGTTAGCTGTGGTTTTTTGGGGGGTTATTCATTATGGCAGATTCAAGAGGACTGAATAAAAGTTCTATGTTGTAAATACAGGAACATGTTAGAAAATGATTAACTTTTGCCCTCAATTTCCCACTTCTTCCTTCTAACAGCATGGTTAATTTGGTGTTTCATCAAGAGTACATTTTGGAGCTCTTAGCGCTGTTTCTAAAAAATTTTGTCCCAACTATGTCAAGATAAATCTGCCTACAGTCCACCTTGCACCAAAGTTAGTAACATATTTAGGCAAGATTACAAAACAGACTCTTGAATTTTCATGAAACTTCATGGGATAATAAAAGTTGTCATGAGGGGAAAAAAGAAAAATCTATGATATTCTTCAGCAAGGTCCTTATTTTTTTTGAGATGGAGTCTTGCTCTGTCACCCAGGCTGGAGTGCAGTGGCACAATCTCAGCTCACTGCAACATCCACCTTCCTGCTTCAAGCAATTCTCCTGCCTCAGTCTCCCAAGTAGCTGGGATTACAAGTGCCCACCACCACATGCGTGCTAATTTTTTATTTATAGTAGAGATGGGGTTTCACCATGTTGGCCAGGCTGGTCTCAAATTCCTGACCTCAGGAGCTCCACCCACCTCGGCCTCCCAAGGTACTGGGATTACAGGGGTGAGCCACCGCACCTGGCCCAGCAAGGTCTATTTCAAGTCACTTATCTTAACCAATCTTGTAAGAAACCAGGCCAAGATCCAGAGTAACAATTAAGGCAACATTTCCCAAAACTACATATTAATATAATTGCTTTACTTTTTAAAAAGGGATGTAGTGGTCAAATGACAATATACTCTATCCCTGGCTCTTACAAAATCAAAATGCACATTGATATATTAAAAATTAATCAGTTTAGTAGGGAATACTGTCTAGATCAGCATTTCACAAATTTATCTACCTAGAATAGTTTTCTCCCTTCAGAGTAGTTTGGTTAGAATCTTATATGAACATAATTTGGAACTTATTGGTTAAAAATAATATATGAATTACCAATTTTAATAGTACTGCCAGATCACTAAGAACTTACATACCTAAACCAACTGCTTTGTTCTCCATGGAAATTCCTTCACTGATTTGAAATTGCTTTTGGAGAAAACTATTCTTATGTAAAAAACTCAAACGAAAATTATGTTTAAAGTTTTGCTACATCTTGAAAAGATGATGTGACAATGTTAAGCTATTTGGAAAACCAAAATCATTTGCAAACAAAATGATGGCAGAGACTTTCAAAGCTGTCTCTACCTAAAGCTTTTTTTTATTTTATTCTTTTTTTTGAGACAGAGTCTTGCGGTCACCCAGGCTGGAGTGCAGTGGCGAGATCCTGGCTCACTGC
Organism: Cacajao melanocephalus; assembly: GCA_963573385.1. Classification (NCBI taxonomy): domain Eukaryota; kingdom Metazoa; phylum Chordata; class Mammalia; order Primates; family Pitheciidae; genus Cacajao; species Cacajao melanocephalus. The sequence goes on along the minus strand of CAUYLG010054022.1, from coordinate 80,997 downwards.
AACCTCTGCCTCCTGGGTTCAAGCCATTCTCCTGCCTCAGCTACCTGAGTAGCTGGGACTACAGGTGTGCGCCACCATGCCTGGCTAATTTTTGTATTTTTAGTAGAGACTGGGTTTCACCATGCTGGCCAGCTGGTCTTAAACTCCTGACCTCACCCTCCCAAAGTGCTGGGATTACAGGAATGAGCCACTGTGCCCAGCCTCTACCTAAAGCTTCTAAAAGGATTCATGACTACTTCCTATCAAAAAGAAAGCAAATATACTACCATTTGAATCTAAAAAATAAGTAATGTTTACAGAAGAAGCCATATTACGAATCAGTACCTATGTCATGATAAAGTTTTATTAGGAATTTTCAATGGAAGTCCAAGAAAATTAAGTACCAAAATCAAAGAGGAGTAGGCTTAAGACACACATACACCCCCTAAACCAAAGATGTGCTACTGTGTATTTAAATACAGGGTCAATTAGGTACTACTTGACCCAGGTGCTACTATGTAAATATAAGAAATATCCAAAGGGGCTGGGGATGGTGGCTCATGCCTGTAATCCCAGCACTTTGGGAGGCCAAGGCAGGTGGATCACAAGGTCAAGAGATTGAGACCAGCCTGACCAAGCCGGTGAAATACCGTCTCTACTAAAAACACAAAAAAATTAGCTGGGCATGGTGGTGTGCACCTATAGTCCCAGCTACTTGGGAGGCGGTGGCAGGAGAATTGCTTGAACCCAGGAGGCGGATGTTGCAATGAGCCAAGATCACACCACTGCACGCCGGCCTGGGCAACAGAGCAATATTATGTCTCAAAGAAAGAAATATTCAAGGCAGCTGGGATAAAAGAAATGATAACATACAGAGAAAAAAGCCAAATTAGTCCAACCAGCAAGCTGACACTCCCTCAACTCAGGGGTTTTCAGGTGGGCATGTGACTTACAACTAGCTAATCAATTACATTTCTCATGGGACTTCCCAAGAACCAGAGGAGAAAGGCAGAGCTATACTCTAGCATTGTTGATCAGCCAGGAGCTGCCACCAGTGGCTCCCTCTGTCATCATGAAGGATGCCTTTTCAGGAGAGCTCAACAGAAGAACAGAACTGAGACAGATTCTGAGATCATTTAATTCCTGGGTCAAGTAGTACCTAATTGACCGTGTGAATCCCTGGTTATACAATTTTGTAAAAAAATTTTTTAACTATTTTGAGATAGACTTTTTGAACTTGCAAGTAAGATGCCTGGTTTATCAGCAATATTGATGTGATCATACTAAAGGTGGGGACAGGTAAAAGTCTCTAGCTTATTCCTTAATATTTTATCATGAACAGAAATTTGCAAGAGACAAAATAATGCTTCATTTGCAAATTACAAACAAATTACAAATTACAAACTCACCACCATTACTTTAAGTTGCTTTTCTTTTTCTTTTTTCTTTTTTTTTAAGATGAAGTCTCGCTCTGTTGCCCAGCTGGAATACAATGGCCTGATTTGGCTCACTGCAACCTCCACCTTCCTGGTTCAAGCGATTCTCCTGCCTCAGCCTCCCAAGTAGCTGGAACTACATGTTCAGCTAATTTTTGTATTTTTAGTACAGACGGGGTTTCACTATGTTGGCCAGGCTGGCCTCGAACTCCCGACCTTGTGATCTGCCTGCCTTGGCCTCCCAAAGTGCTAGGATTACAGGTGTGAGCCACCGTGCCCATCCTCAAGTTGCTTTTCTCATGCATGTTAAAAAATATAGCTCTAATCCATATACAACTTATGTCTTATTTTATAAATGATCTCCACTCCAATGGAAAATATTTACTGTGTAATGGATAAATAATGGCCCATCAAGTGTTATTCCCATACTTTACTCAGCCAATCCCGTATTGTTGGTGACTTAGGTACTTACAAAGTTCTGTTCTCATGAGGAAAACCTTCATTTTTACAGTATTTTTAAATTATTTTTAAAATCTCCTTAGGAAAGACTTTTCAAACATGGGATGATCAGACCAAAAGGTCAGATTGTTTTCATGGCTCAACATATAGGGCTCAGTTGCTTTCTAAAGGAGGTAAAGGTGTATTAGGATACAATGTCACCAATTATACCAGTTTTAGCTCCTATCACAGCTTTGGATGCTTAAAAAAAAAAAACCCTACTGATGTGAATGAGGAACATCACCATGGCTCTAACTTGCATTTATTTATTATACCACAATTTCTTATATAACTTGCACTAACAACAAATACCACACATTGCTACTTTACAGAACGGACATTTAAGCCACGCACACGCACGTGTGCACACAGACACACACACACAATATCATTTCTGCACTGTCCATTAATTCTTTCCTCAAGAAGCTAGGGAGACTCTGATGAATGATACTACTCGATTCTCACTATCACAAAGGTAAGACTGCCAAATATTAAGCAAAGCATTAGGCCCCACAAACATGCACATACAGATTTTAGAGAAATGTCTGGAAAATAGAAACTCATCCATTACGATGCAACTTATATGCGAATCTCTTCAAAAATTATTTTTTTAAAAAACTCCTAAGAATGTTTGAAACTACAAGAAATGGTTTTCGATATCATGGTTAGAGGTGATGACTAAAATGGTATTTTAAGACCCATCATTTTTGTATTATCAATTTAACTTGCAACTTAATTTGAAAGTATTTGAGTATGATGGGGGACAAATATGAAAAAAAAATTAAACTCAGGTCTTAATGTAAACATCCCTCAGGAGAAGAAACCTATAAGATCCACTGTCATTAAACACTGCTTTTCCCTGAATCCTTCAGCCATCTCAATTCCACAGATGTCAAAAATGTAAAAATATGGAACTCAGAATAAATAAAATACATTACTAAAGGCTAAAAGTGTTAAAATCATGCAATTGTAAACTGCAAAGAAATCATTTTTCTTGTCAAAATATTAAAGGGTGAGGACGGCAACCAAGAAAGTAACTGACAGGACAGCATATTCCAGAGAAAGAGGTTGATTTCAATACATCCCAATTAAACAGGAGATATCTGCAGTTTCTGGGCCAACTGCTGAGCATCTGTTTATTTAAAGGCTTACTGCATTTACTGACCTGCTCTATCATACTGCACATTGTATTAGTCTTACGGTCCATAACACAAACATTTCAAATCTCTCAATTATGATGTAAAGTCTGAGATTTTATTTAAGTTCACATGCTCCACCCATCAGATAAGTTTTACCTGATGGTCTTGAGCTGCCCTGCCTCATCTGAGGGCACACAGTACACGGCCAAGCTCCAGTTTCATGCTCCCTCATGCCTAACCAGAGTTAGGATTGTCAGAAGCTGGGAAATGGAGTCTCGCTCTTCATTTCCTAGCTACTGACAATACTAATTCTGGTTTCCAAACCACTTCTCTACCTCCTTCTGTGTCAGTGCTCAGTCTTGCTTTAACTGACTTTTACTCCTCAATCTATGTTTTAGTGATTGTGACTGAGCTGTGACATTTCCTATGTTATACTATACTGTTCTCTATTTATTTCTTAACAGCATTTAACTCCTTTTTTTAGACTTTTAAGACTATTTCTGGGTGGTGTGCAGTGACTCACACCTGTAATACCAGCACATTGGGAGGCTGAGGCAGAAGGATCGCTTGAGGACAGGAGTTCAAGACTAGCCTGGGCAACATAGTGAGACCCCCATCTCTATAAAATTTTTTTAAAAGATTATCTGGGTGTGGAGGCCCATGCCTGTAGTCCCAGCTATTTGGGAGGCTGAAGTGGCAAGACAGCTTAGCCCAGGATTTGAGGTTACAGTGAGCTATAACGACACCACTACACTCTAGCCTGGGTGACAGACATAGTTGAGACTCTGTCTCATAAAGAGAAAAAAAAAACAAAGCCTGGGTTACAAGTACCTCCATTTCATTTTTCATTATCCAATGTTACTGTTTCAACGCTAAAGCTTTATTAACTGAAAAAAAGGTGGAAAAAGACAGTATGCAAAGAAGCCCATGAGTCATTCTATAAATTCTAATCCTATATGCCATATATCTGAAATTTACATTCTTGATCTACCAAGTCTTATCTGTTAAAACCAAGTCTTAGTCCCAGCTACTTGGGAGGCTGAGGCAGGAAGATCACTTGAGCCCAGGAAGTAGAGGCTGCAGTGAGCAATGATCACACCACCGCACTCCAGCCTCAGCAACAGAGAAAGACCATCTCAAAAACAAAAAACAAATTTAAAAAACTTTGGAAAACTCAATTTACACCTCTCAAAGCCCGTCTTCTCATATGTAAAACAAGTATAATTCCTATACTACCTAACTCAAAATATAATGAGAATAATATGAAATGCAAGAGCAACTGCTATAGGGCAGACTCATTAGCTCACACATGTAATCCCAGCATTTTTAGAGGCTGAAGTGGATGGATCACCTGAGGTCAGGAGTTCAAGACCAGCCTGGCCAAGATGGCAAAACCCCATCTCTACTAAAAATACAAAAATTAGCTGAGCGTGGTGCCACATGCCTGTAGTCTCAGCTACTCAGGAGGCTAAGGCAGGAGAATTGCTAGAAGCCAGGAGGTGGAGGTTGCAGGGAGCCACGATCGAGCTACTGCACTCCCGCCTGGGTGACAGAGAGAGACTCAATCTCAAAAAAAAAAAAAAAAAAAAAAAAGCAATTGCTATCTGTATACCACATAATGCACAACAAATGACAAAACAAAGCTTTCACAAATTAAAAGCAAAAGTGAACAGTTAGTATTCATTGAAAAGCACATACCAAAATAACATCTTGAGCAAATATGTACTTTGGCTGCCCCTGAAGTTAAGGGGAAAATAGTCACACACCATCATCAAGAATTCTTCTCAGTGTTGTTGTTTTAAATAAGCAAATACATATCATTTCATACATTACTGTATGGTCTCATTTTTTTTTTAATGTAACATATCCTGGATATCACTCCATAGCAGTAAAGAGAGATTTGTTTGTTTTAATAGCTCCATAGTTCTCCTCTGTGTGAATATAAGTTTATTTTACCAGTCCCTTACTAGACATTATTTCTAATATTTAGCTATTGAAAATAATGCGACAAAAATCTTATTCACACGTTATTTCATATTTATGGGGTATGCGTTCAGGATAAATTCCTCAAAGTAGGATTTCTGGATTAAATGCATTTGCAATGTTGTGAGATTGTACCAAATTCCCCTTTATGGAGTCAAACCACCTTGCATTTCCACCAGCAATATATGAATGCAACTCTCTTCGCAGCCACACCGAAGAATGTATTGCCAAGTTTTTGGATCTTCTCCTAACAGGAAAGAAGTCACAGCATGGTTTTCATTTGTATTTCTCTTAGGTGTGAAGCTGTGTTTGAGAATCATTTGCATTTATTTTTCTGTGACTTGTCTATTCATCACTTTGTTACTTACTTTTACAGCTATTTTTTTTTTGAGATAGTCTCACTCTACGGATGTATGCCACCACACATGGCTAATTTACTTTTTGTAGAGGCAGGGTCTCACTATGTTGCCCAGGCTGGTCTCCAACTCCGGAGCTCAAGCAATTCTCCTGCCTCAGCCTCCTGAACTGCTGGGATTATAGGCATGAGCCACCGTATGATCTTTTTCTTAAAGAACTGAAAATATTGGCTGGGCACGGTGGTTCATACCTGTAATCCTAGCACTCTGGGAGGCCAAGAGGGGGCGGATGACAAGGTTAGGAGTTCGAGACCATCCTGGCTAACACGGTGAAACCCTGTCTCTACTAAAAATACAAAAAAAAATTAGCCTCCTCAGCACATGGTGGCACCTGCCTGTAGTCCCAGCTACTCATGAGGCTGAGGCAGGAGAATTGCTTGAACCTGGGAGGCAGAGGATGCAGTGAGTCGAGATCATGCCACTGTACTCCAGCCTGGGCAACAGAGTGAGACTCTGTCTCAAAACAAGTAATTAATTAAAAAAAAATAATTAAAAATATTTCCCAGGCTGTAATCCTCCAATGGTTTCCTATCACAACTAAAGTATATATTCTTTGCCAAGGCCCACTACGCATACATGGCCTTAACCCACCATGGTCTTCTTGGCATCCTTTTCACTCTTCTGCAGCCACCCTGTGTCTTTCTGTCCTTTGCCAAAACCAAGCTTGCTCCCATTCAAGGAACACCCAAGTAACTATCTGTCTGTGTAGACTCCTGACTCTCCCCAACCATCCTCACAAGGCTTCCTCTCGCTTTAAGGATCAGTGTTAGGATGGATGGGGCTCTGAATCTGGAACACAGCCCGGCCACCCCTAAAGGTACTCAATAAACATCTGTTTCAGCATACCCAAAACTAATCAAGTTTCTCCCAGTTTTCCCACATCTTTTAAGAATTCTTCTAACACTCTCTCTTGATTTGTCATCTAAGACAGCATAAAATCTTTTAAAGTGGTAGCTATTCAGAATTAAAGATGCAAGATAGGCTACCAAGAAATAAAAAAAATTAAATGATGAATTCTGATGTCCATGTAAAAGTAAATGCTAACTTCAATTTGACATAAGGACATTCAATACTAAAATATCTTAACTACAAAAAATGACTCAATCCATAGATTTAACCATCTGAATTCCACAGTGAGGTACAAGTCATCAGTCATCAAAATGTTTTTATCAGTACCCTCGAAATTAAATATGAGACTGTGTATGATGTTATTATAAAAGATGCCAATCATAAAAGATAGGTACATAAATGACACGCCAACCGTCTGATGGTATACTATGCAGTTACTAAAGGCATAAGACAGAGCAGGGTGTCCTGGCATGGAAAGATATCCTGGAGTACTCTCTAGACATCAAGCAATGGTTCAGGAACTTATGCCATTATTTCACTGCTGTAAGTTATGAAGCAGCTCATATAGAATGATCTCCTTTTTCTAAAATAAAATGTTAATATTCATATGCATACAAAAAAATCAAAAACCAAAATATTAATAAAAGTTAACTCAGTATTCTGAGTATAATCAATGACTTTTCTGTATTTTCTAAGTCTTTACATCAAACATATTGTTAACCAAAAAAGCAAAAAAAAAAAAAAAAAGAGGACTTAAAATAGCTACTGGAAAGAGGAAAGATCTGTTGCTCAGAGGTTTTTCCACATCATATTGCCAATTCTTTCCCCTACCTCCACCCATCAGGGAGGGAATAGAAAGGGTCACTTCAAAGAGCACCTTTAGCCAGCAAATTAGCAAAGCTCCTAAAGGCAGAACATAAAAGCCTATATGAAAAGCCAAGTGTATTAATAAAATTCGACAATAAGATCTTAGTATCTTATTTTGTGCTACTGACACTACCATCAGTTATATTAGATATACTGTTAAATAAAGACAAGGTAGTAGAAAGTACTTTTGAGTCTATCTGAAATGTTTACTAGGTTCTTAGGAACATCTCTTTGAAACAACTTGAAGAGGACGGGCACAGTGGCTCACACCCATAATCCCAGCACTTTGGGAGGCTGAGGCAGGTGGATCACCTGAGGTCAGGAGCTTAAGACCATCCTGGCCAACATGGTGAAACCCCAACTCTACTAAAAATACAAAAAATTGGTCGGGCATGGTGGCGCACACCTGTAATCCCAGCTATTCAGGAGGCTGAGGCAGGAAAATCGCTTGAACCTGGGAGGCGGAGGTTGCAGTGAGCCGAGATTGCACCATTTCACTCTAGCCTGAGCAACAAGAGCTAAATAACTTTAAGAACAAAGCCCAGCATCATTTATGTATGATTTTTGTCTAAGTAACAAAAATAATTCTTCATTCTATAAAAGCTAAAATGCTTTTTTTTATTTGTTTGGTTTCTTTTTGTTTTTTTGAGACCGAGTTTTGCTCTGTTGCCCAGAAGTGCAGTGGCACAAACTTGGCTCAGTGCAACCTCTGCCTCCCAGGTTCAAGCAATTCTCCTACCTCAGTCTCCTGAGTAGCTGAGATTACAGGTGCCTGCCACCATGCCCAGCTAATTTTTGTATTTTTAGTACAGACAGTGTTTCACCATGCTGGCCAGGCTAGTCCCGAACTCCTGACCTTGTGATCCGCCCATCTCAGCCTCCCAAAGTGCTGGGATTTCCCACGTGAGCCACCACGCCAGGCCAAATGATTTACATCTAAGTAGGAATTTCTGTTTCCAGGGAGACTGATATAAAATTGTCTGAAATAAAGATATTAAAAGCAAACTTTCAATGTGTCTATACTTTATATTTGGTGTTCTGGCCATGTTTCCACAGAAACTTAAGAATAATAGGCAAATGCCGAAATTGAGATTTCTATTATCACTTTATCGAATGCCACAAAAATAAATCTTGAGACAAACAAATAAAAATGTAGCTGTCATACTAATATACAATGGTAAATTCTGTGTTTACAAATTCTATTTTTTCAACTTTTCTGATTTAGTACTCCTTATCATCATCCTACGCTTACTGCCTGTCACCTTACCTGCCCTCTCGCCAGCTTCATCCTAAAATTCCTCTGTCCAGGGCATTCTCGGCGTCAATTCACAGTTATCGAACAAACTCTTTAAAATATTTCAATCTGTTTATTTGATGGGTATATTTAGGCCATTTTGTTACCTCTACTTTTATTCTTATCCACTGAAATGAATGTATAGACATAAGATGAAGCCAGGCAAGATGGCACACACCGGGGTCCCAGCTATTCAGGAGGCTGAGGTGGGAGCACTGCTTGAGCCCAGGCCAGGAGTTTGAGGCCAGTCTGGTCAACATAGTGAGACTCTTTCTCTTTTTAAAAAAAAAAAAAAAAAAGATGTAAATGTTGCCTCTGAATTGCGTAAAATAAACTTTGAAAGGAACTAATCAAGACCGAAGTAAGTTCTCAAAGACAGAAATACTTTATGGGTAAAATATACAATGCATTCTGGATTATTAAAAGTTTTTTAAGAACTGAATTTGGCATATCTCACCTCCATGTCAGTCTGAGAACTAAGAACCTTAGTTCTGCTCAGTGGCTGTCTCACATAGTCATGCCAGATATCTAGCTCTTCATTTCTTCATTAGTAACACAGAGGGAATATACACAGGCCTTATTTTGGAAGGGCTAAATTAAATGTACATGAACATGTGTGGTAAATCTACTAACTGGTGTGTAAAATCACTCAGAGGTTTACCCGACACCACTGAGAGCATTAAGTTTTCACAAGTACTTACATGCTTTGTGTATACTATGCACTCATAATATATTTGTTCCTTCCTTCACAATGTTTGAATATTCTGCAAAGTGAGTACAGTAGTTCCCAGTTACAAAGGCACATCCATCATGAAGCTTAATTATTCTAACTTTTAAAGAAATTAAGAGCCCAAGCAAAGTTTAAATAGAAGAGCTCTAACACATTTCTTCTACAGTAATGAAATCTCTGGCATTTAAATGAAACAAATGAGCCCACTGGATTTAAACATCTTTATGATACAATGCTTTTCTACTTCAAAGGAATTTTTATTAAAGAACCACGTTGTTACCCGGAATTATTTTTACCTAGACTTATCTCTTTCCAAAATTTTATAGGCAAAAAAACTAAACGTTTCCTCCCTCCTCACCCCTACTTCAACTGTTTAGAGTCTGACCAACTCCAACAGTCTCATCTTTGATCAGGATTCTATTGGCAGGAGGGGGAGCCAAGGAAACAAACGCTCTTGAGCAGGCAGGGTCTAGCATTTTAACTTCCAAACCATTACATTACAAATTAAAGTCTGAATTTATGTTTTGTCTCTTTTGAAACTTCTGACCATGAATCACCCCACATCTCTTTTAGAGAGGGAGGAAATGAAGCCTGTTAAGTCACCAGAGAATGGCTGGAGACGTATTTCTGTCACTGTGGGAATTTTAAAGTAATCAGAACTCTGTGGCTAAACTCCTTTGGGTTAAAAACAACTGCCAGGAGCGGTGCCTCACTCCTGTAATCCCAGAACTTTGGGAGGCCAAGGCAGGCGGATCACGAGGTCAGGAGGAGTTCGAGACTAGCCTGACCAATATGGTGAAACCCTGTCTCTACTAAAAACACAAAAATTAGCCAGGCGTGGTGGCACTACCATGGTCTGGCCTGTAATTCCAGCCACTCGGGAGGCTGAGGCAGGAAAATCGCTTGAACTTGGGAAGCGGAAGTTGCAGTGAGCCGAGATCGTGCCACTGCACTTCAGCGTGGGCTACAGAGCGAGACTCCAAAGAAGAAAAGAAAAGAAAGAAAGAAAACAAAGAAAAGAAAATAAAAGGAAAGGGAAGAAAGAAAGAAAAGGAAAGAGAGAGAGAAAGGAAGGGAAGAAGGAAGGAAGGAAGGCAGAAAGGAAGGCAAACAGGCAAAAAACTTTTTTGCACCCCTGGTTAATAACACTTCACACCTTTCACAGTCATTTTACGACCCCCCCCCATTTTCTTTCTATGTTCAAATTATAGTTGGAAGGAATAAAGCAACTTTCAAGCCAACTTAACTTATTAGGAATACCATATACTGTCTCATATGGCAACCTCTATTTTGAGTCTAAATAAGAAATCCCCAAACATCTGGGTCTAAACTGCCGCGGGCATCAGCTACTTTCACGGATGGGAGGAAGGGAACAATCAGGCCCTTACCTGGTTCCTTCACTTAGGTACCATCTGGATGGGTTAAGGCAGGGAATGGTCTGAGTACTCCTGAGTTGAGGTATTTGAGTTTCCATTGAGAAAAGGGAAACAATATACCCAAAAAGTCTTAGCAAAATCCCACCAGACAATGAACAGAGCTACAAGCAAGAAGGGCGGCGGACTAGAGGATCCCAGGCCAGCTTGAGAGAATGGGAAGAGGGAGCAAGAACTGGGCGTTCGGGTAGAGAAGAGGAAAAGAAACCGGCCAGACGCAGCAGGGAAAGAATAAGGGGTGGGGACGCGAGACAGAGCCAGCCTTCGTCCCGGAGTCCAGCCCTGGGAAAGCCGGTTACGGGCAGGAAGGAGCCCGAAGCGGTGGATGCCTCCCAGGGGACCCTGGGGGAGGCGGCAGGCAGAGGTGCGCCCAAGGGCGGAGGGCATCCGCCGCCTCCTTACCTTCGGGCATCTCGCGGTCGCTGATGTGCTGCAGGTGGTGGCCCTCGCCCTCTCCGAAATCCAAGTCGGCAGGCTCCACAGCAGCGGGCGCTAACGCCACCGCGTCTCCCGACGCCGCCTCGTAGATGTCGGAAGCGCAGTACAGCTCCGTCGACCCCGCGCGCCGGCCCAGCTTGGGGCTGGCATTGGGGGACACGCAACAGGTCAGCGTGTTCCCCATGGGGCGCCTCCGCTTCTCTCCGCCGCCGCCGGCGCCTTCGCTCGCTCCCTATTACACCGCCCTCAGCAGCCGCCCCCTCCCCCAACAATGGCGCGGCCGGCACCGGCAGCCCCGGGCTATGCCGGGGCTGCACCACGAAAGCAGACGCTGCCTCGCCCGCAGCTCGCCAGCGGTTCGCCTGCCAGCCCCGCGGCCCGGCCCCGGGCAGGGCTCGGGCCTCGGCCGCACCCCCGCCGCCGCGCTGCAGCCGCTTCCCCTGAGCTGACTTGTCTGCGAGGGCGGTGACCAGCCCGGCTTATTTAAAAGGGGTGGGGAACCCAACAAGCGCTGTGAGGCGCAGCCACTGCCGGGAGAGAGCGCGGCCGGAGCTCCTCCTCCTTCCACCGCCGCCTACCGACAGAGGGCCGCTGGCCTTGGCCGGTGCCTGCCAACCGGAACGCGACCTGCGGTCACCTGGTTAAGAGGAACCAATCACGCTTAGAGTTCCCTTCCGGCGGAGCCCAAGCACGTGACCCACTGCCCCGCCCCCGCCTGGAGGCTGCCCCGCCACTCACGCAGCCTGCCGGCGACTCTGGTTTTCATTCATCGCTGGCTGCTGGGAGCTTTCCGGTCTTGCTGGAAGCGTACTGGCATTTGCAACTGGAAGCTGTGTCAATGATCTCTGTAGAAAGCCGTTGTTAGTAAAGAGCGCATTCCATTAGCAATTCTTTTTCCGAGTCTGACAGCTTTCGTTTGCTCACTGAACTTCGTTACACCCAAATTGTTAACTGTTTTTGTAATTAAATGCTCCGCTCCTGTCTTCGAATGAGCGTTAATTTTCACCTGCAACGTGATCTTAGCAACCCTGGGACCCTGGTCCTACTCTCCGTAAAGAGTTGTCGCTGTGGGTCTTGAATGAGACTGGAGGACACGTCACCCTTCCACTTCCTTGTCGATAAAATAGGGACCTAACTAGTCCCTGCCAGCTCTGAAATGCTGGGACTCACCAACTCCCTTTTTTTGCCTGTTTCTCTCCTCTAGGCAGGGACTTCCAGATTTCCCTTTTTGTACTAAAAACAGCACATAAAGCACGATTTTCTCACACAATAGTGAGAATCATGCAGTGGGGTACCACAGTCTTGATTCCATGAAAACCATTTGGCAAGCACTATGTGCCAGACACTATTCCAACTGTGGTGTATTCATTTAACCCTTAAAAAAATCCCATTTTACAGGTTTTATAGAAGAAATGGGACGCAGAAGTTACTCCCTCAAGCTTACATGACTGCTCTGGGTGAGGGGCCCTGATCATGATGATCAGAAAATAAAAGGTAGAAGTCAAGCTTAGGGAGGAAGTGACGTTGTATATTTCCACTTTTTTTTTCTTTTTTTGAGACAGAGTCCTGCTGTGTCGCTCAGGCTGGAGTGCAGTGGCATGATCTCGGCTCACTGCAACCCCCACCTCCTGGGTTCAAACTAATTCTCCCGCCTCAGCCTCCCCAGTAGCTGGGAGTACAGGCGCGTTCCACGACGCCTGGCTAGTTTTTTGTATTTTTAGTACAGACGGGGTTTCACTGTGTTAGCTAGGATGGTCTCGATCTCCTGAACTCGTGATCCTCCCACCTCGGGCACCCAAATGTTGGGATTACAGGTGTGAGCCACCACATCTGGCCAGATTAGTACTTAGTTTAATTCTGTCGAAAGGATTTAAGTAAAGTTTGAGGACAAAACAGGTAATATGTTGAAATGTGGAAAGCCAATAGAAGGGGAAAGGATTCAAGAAAGTTCAGTTTCAGTCACCAACATCTGGTTAAATCCTCAGGACCTAGTGACTCCATTCTGTGTTAAAATAATATTGTCTGAGCCTGGTGCAGTGGCTCACGCCTGTAACCCCAGCACTTTGGGAGGCCAAGACAGGTGATTTGCTTGAGGCCAGAAGTTCAAGACCAGCGTGACCAACATGGTGAAACCCCATCTCTACTAAAAATACAAAAATTAGCCAGGCTTGGTGGCATGTGTCTGTAGTCCTAGCTACTTGGGAGGCTAAAGCAGGAGAATCACTTGAACCTAGGACACAGAAGTTGCAGTGAGCCAAGATCAGACCACTGCACTCCAGCCTGGGCAACAAAGCAAGACTCCTCCATCTCAAAAAAAAAAAAAGTCTGAAGTCCTAAAAATCTCATGATTCTTGTAGACTTGAGACGATGCCTATTTTAAGGTACAAAATAATGCCTGCATTTAAGAACAGACACACACAAAAATAGATATCCAAGACCTCAAAAACTGAAAAATTTAAAACTTTTTAAAACCTATTTTTATTGGGAAGCGTTATTATAGAAATAGATTTTAAAACATTTTGAATGAAGGGAATATTAGAGAGCATTAAGAAAAATTCTATAACAGTGGCAAGTCTAGGAGAGCAAAGAAAAGCAAGTAGGAGGAATGTGCTTTGAATTAAACAAGAGTTTGGTTCTGTGAAAGAAGCTGAGACTTTATATGGGTCCAGAGTTAACTCATACATTCACTATCCATTCAATACCTGAGCTCTTAGCACATGTCACATACTTTTTAACTAATGGGGATGTTGCTTTGACCAAGATTAAAAAAAAAAAAAAAAAAAGCTCCTGTTTTTGCAAAACTTCCAGTAAGGAGGTCAACAGACAACACTGGCCATCACCTCCACCTTCATGGCCTAGGATGGCTATTGATCTCCAGCTATTGAGTCTCCAGAAAGCAGGGTGAAGAGGGGAAAAGAAAGAAAGAAAAATTGGGAAGGGAGGTCGGGTATAGTGGCTCACGCCTGTAATCCCAGCACTTTGGGAGGCTGAGGCGAGTGGATCACCTGAGATCAGGGGATCGAGACCAGCCTGGCCAACATGGTGAAACCCCATCTCCATTAAAAATACAAAAAAATTGGCTGGGTGCGGTGGGTGGCTCATGCCTGTAATTCCAGCACTTTGGGAGGCCGAGGCGGGCTAATCCAAGGTCAGGAGTTCAAGACCAGCCTCGCCAACATGATGAAACCCTGTTTCTACTAAAAACACAAAAATTAGCTGGGCATGGTGGCACATGCCTGTAATCCCAGCTACTCAGGAGGCTGAGGCAAGAGAATTGCTTGAACTGGAATCTGGGAGTGGGAGGTTGCAGTGAGCTGAGATGCCCCACTATACTCCAGCCAGGGCAACAGAGTGAGACAAAAAAAAAAAGAAAAGAAAGAAGTAAGGAAGGAAAGAGAGAGAGAGAGAGAGAGACAGAGAAAGGTAGGGAGGGAGGGAAAGAAAAATTTGTGGAAGGCCCACATAGCATAGCGCTTACAAATCGTTGGCTTAAAGCTTAGTCACATAGCCATACCTAGCTGCAGGGGAGGCCAAAAAGAAAAAAAAACAAAAAAACAAAAAAACACAGTCATATAGCTAGGGTGACTAATACAGAAGGAAGAAATGGATATTGGAAGGCAACTAGCACTCTCTGCCACATTCTGTAAGGAAAAATTAAGGAAGTTTCTGTTTAAAGCAAGAATAGTAACAGGTCCAGCAAGGTGGCTCATGCCTGTAATCCCAGCACTTTGGGAGGCCAAGGTGGGCGGATCACCCAAGGTAAGCAGTTGGAGACCAGCCTGGCCAATGTGGTAAAACCCCGTGTCTACTGAAAATACAAAAAATTAGCCTGGTGTGGTGGTGCATGCCTGTAATCCCAGCTACTCGGGAGGCTGAGGCAGGACAATCTCGAACCTGGGAGGCTGAGGTTGCCATGAGCCGAGATCATGCCATTGCACTCCAGCCTGGGCAAGAAGAGTGAAATATTTCTCAAAAAAAAAAAAAAAAAAGAGTTTGTGTGTAAGTTATATGTACATTTTTTTTTCTTGGCCGAGAGTCTATGGTTATCATCATATTCTCAAAGGTAGCTCTTAACAAAAATCTTAAGAATTACTCTTATGCCTAATATGATGTAGAACAGCTCGACTTCTCTCACCCCTGATTTCAAGAATTACAATCTGGATTTTTCAGTAAATTGGGCGTACAATGGTGCTGGCACCTATAATATAGTAAACCGCCCAATTCTTCTTCCACTTACCTCTTTCCACTCCTTCTGAACTATTCCCCTGCCTTTTCTCCTCTACAGCATGTAGATTTGTTTCTGCCAAGCGAGTCAATTGAGATGATAAAGCTAATTTATGTGAAATGATGCTCCCCCCCCAAAAAAATGGAAAGGGTGTCAGTTTGCCATATCACCAGGACAGATGATGCTTATTGGACAGGTCAGTTCCTGCCCCATGTTTCCACTGTGATTACAGTTCCAAACATCAGGGTATTTTATGAGACAAGTTCTAGGAAGGGCTTGCAGTTCTAGCACAGACTAGGAGCTTCCTTTTGTCATCCTGGGCTTCCAGTTTCATTTGCCTACGTGCTGCAAGAAGTCTAAAATCTTCCTCAGCTTTTTCAGCCCACTGCTAGACTTCCTCAGATCACCTCCCATTGTGGGTGGAAGATCCTTTTTTTTTTCCCAGAAGGGCCTGTTCAGGTTCCCAGTTTCGAAAGCAAATGCCTGCTTACTCCCAGGTCCAATGACTATAACAACACGTTGTTTGCAGTTAACTAGTTTTATAAGAGAACTGCTGTCTACACTTGCCCAGGAAATAAACTTACTACAAAATTAATCTTGGACAAGACAAGTATAAATAAATAAACTAGCCAGGTGTGGTGGCTCATGCCTGTAATCCCAGCACTTTGGGAGGCTGAGGCAGGCGGATCACCTGAGGTCAGGAGTTCAAGACCAGCCTGGCCATCATGGTGAAACCCCGTCTCTACTAAATATGCAAAAATTAACCTGGTGAGGTGGTGGATGCCTGTAATTCCAGCTGAGACAGGAGACTCTCTTGAACTCAGGAGGCTGAGGTTACAGTGAGTCAAGATAGCACCACTGCACTTTATCCTGGGCAGCAGAGCAAGAATCCATCTCAAATAAATAAATAAATAAATAAATAAGGCAGGGCACAGTGGCTCATGCTTGTAATCCCAGCACTTTGGAAGGCCGAGGCGGGCGAATCACAAGGTCAGAAGATCGAGATCATCCTGGCTAACATGGTGAAACCCTGTCTCTACTAAAAATACAAAAATCAGCCCAGCTTGATGGTGCGTGCCTGTGACCCCAGCTACTCGGGAGGCTGAAGCAGGAGAATTGTTTGAACCTAGGAGGCAGAGATTGCAGTGAGCCAATATCACGCCACTGGACTCCAGCCTGAGCAACAGAGTGAGACTCCATCTCAAAAAAATTAAATAAATAAATAAACTAAATGCTTTCAAGTGTTTTTTTCCCCTATGGTACCAATGCTCCTTCTCCACTCTCCCCTCCCTCTCTTCCCCAGCATTTACACGTTTCTCTGTTTCCACTTGTTTCATTTGTGTGATATCTTAGTACTTTAAGATGTGTCCATTTCTCTCTTTTAAAAATCCTTAGTCAAGTTCCCTAACACCGGAACTATTATCTTTTTTTTTTTCCTTTCTCTTTTCTTGAGACTGAGTTTCACTCTTGTTGCCCAGGCTGGAGTGCAATGGCACAATCCCGGCTCACCGCAACCTCCGCCTCCCAGATTCAAATGATTCTCTTGCCTCAGCCTCCTGAGTAGCTGAGATTACAGGTGCCTGCCACCACGCCTGGCTAATTTTTCATGGTTTTTTTTTTTTTTTTTTTTTTTTAGTAGAGACAGGATTTCACTATGTTGGCCAGGCTGGCCTCGAACTCCAGACCTCAGGTGATCTACCCACCTTTGCCTCCCAAAGTGCTGGGATTACAGGCATGAGCCACCGTGCCTGGCCAACTAGAACCATTTTCTTGACTAGCTTAACACATTCCCTCCAGGTTATTCTAGTAGCCTTTCTGACAGCTACCTCCTCAAATCAAGCTGACATTAGAAAGGCAAACTGGAGGAGGAGGAGGAATTGCATTATACTTGACAGCAGGGAAAAGTTTGAGGAAGTCTTTTGAACAAGATTTGTCCCCTAGAAACAAAGCTTATAGATTTTAGAATGTCATCTTTTTCTCATGATGGCTCTATTGCCCATTTTTAAGACAAATCAATTTTTATCTTCACAGCATGCAGTGTACCTGTAAGCACCTCTAGAGTTTTTCTATCAGAAGGGATTAAGATAGCAATCTGGATGGATATAGGGCCCAGAAAACTTGTCTTAAGAGATATGTTTGTATAGAAAGCACATTAAAGCAAATGAACAAACAAAATACCAACTTAGATTGAACTTTACTGGGAATAGGTCCTTGTCTCCTCTACTTAGCAGACCTTGCTTCAGCCTACCTTGAATAATGCCACACACTCCATGAGCTGTTTCTTTTCACCACACAGATGAAATAGAATACTCTTTTTTTTTTTTTTTTTTGAGATGGAGTCTCACTTTGTCACCGAGGCTGGAGTGCAGTGGCATGATCTCAGCTCACTGCAATCTCTGTCTCCCGGGTTCAAGCGATTCTCCTGCCTCAGCCTCCCAAGTAGCTGGAACTACAGGCACGCACCACCATGCCCGGCTAATTGTATTGTATTTTTTAGGTAGAGACACGGTTTCACCACGTTGACCAGTCTGGTCTTGAACTCCTGACCTCAAGTAATCCGCCACCTTGGCCACCCAAAGTGCTGGAATTACAGGTGTGAGCCACTGCACCCAGGCACAAATACACTTATTAAAACAATATTCTGGTTATGTAATCAATGCTTTGCTCAGGAAAGGAAAAGAAAAACTCTGAACTCACAGGAGCAATTGAAGCCAGTGTCCAAACTGGGCCTGTCCTGTTCTTTGCAGCCACAGTGTTAGCTCCAAGATCCAAAGAGTTGGGAACTCAGTAGCTGCTGTACTCTGGCCATCTGATAAATCTCCTCAGGCTTTGAGCCTCAGAGCTTTCATGAATTTCTTTGAATCCCTCAAGGTTGTGAGATGCTGCATCTTCAAAGCAATCAGTTCCTTCTGCAAACCCTTACTATAGAGCAACATTATATTACATTTATGCTAATTGTTTACCTGACACCCCCAATAAACTAGGAACTTGTTGAGAACAGAGCTAATTTAGTTATTTTTTAGTATCTCCTATGCTAACTGGCTTGTAGCACTCCCAATACATTTTTCCTGAATGGATAAATAGATTAAAAAGTTGAGTTGACAGTATGAACAATCACAATCTGAGAACTGTTTACAATGATTCCTTATTTTTTTTCAGTATTACCTATTCTCTTTTATGCCTCTGCTTCTAGTTTCTGTTCACCTGTAGCATTTTTAAAAACAACAACCAGGGCTGGACGCAGTGGCTCACGCCTGTAATCCCAGCACTTTGAGATGCTGAGTCGGTCAGATCAGAAGGTCAGGAGTTTGAGACCAGCCTGACTAACATGGAGAAACCCTGTCTCTACTAAAAATACAAAATTAGCCAGGTGTGGTGATGCATGCCTGTGATTCCAGCTACTAGGGAGGGTGAGGCAGGAGAATCGCTTGAACCCAGGAAGCGGAAGTTGTGGTGAGCTGAGATCTCGCCATTGCACTCCAGCCTGAACAAAAGAGCAAAACTCTGTCTCAGACAAAAACAAACACAAAACATTGTATAAAGCTCATAAGTTCAAGTCAGGAAATTAGGCAGGCCACTGTAGGGACTGTTCATCCCTGCACCAGGACAACTGGGGCCTCAGCTGGAGTGGATGTAACGATTGGACCTGGCTGAGACTGCTCACCTGGGGCCATATGTCTGGAGTGTTCGTTTTAGGTGTCAATGCGGTTCTTCCACTCTTCTCCAGATCACATCCCAAGACAGAAAGTTTATGATAACTTGCAAATCAGGCGACTAGCCATTGAAGGCTGGCACATGTGGGACTGGCTGCACATTCCCCATAGCATGGTAATCTCAGAATAGTCAGACTTCTTACGGAACACAGCTATCTAATCTCAGTGTGTTTCACTTCTCCAGGAAACATTAATCTAAGAATATGGGGCAAGTAGAAGAGGTGAGCAACATTCCTTCAAGTGAAGGGGGAAAAACCCAAATCTCAAAACCAGTTTCTTCACTATCGTGAAGTTCATCCAGATCATCACCTTACAATGGATGATGCTAAAATTACTGTAACCAAATCTCAGTCTTAAGCACTATCTGGCATTCAAAGAATCCCATTTTTCTCCTTACCTCTGAGTTCTTTGGAAGTTACAAAGAACACAGCTTTTTTAGGTGCTTTCAGAAACAGATTTGCTATGAGTTAAGTCTGCTTTGTCAGTCAACTTATATTTTCAATATCTATATTCAACTTACATTTTCTGAAAACAACACACACATTAAATCAAACTAACAAGAGATTTCCTGAACTTTGCAAATTAACAACATCATTTTTTTTTAAGATGAAGTCTCACTCAGCTGTCCAAACTGGAGTGCAGTGATGCTATCTCGGCTCACTGCAACCTCTGCCTCCCAGATTCAAGTGATTCTCCTGCCTCAGTCTCCCGAGTAGCTGGACTACAGGTATGTGCCACCACATCTGGCTAATTTTTTGTATTTTTAGTAGAGATGGGGTTTCACCACATTAGCCAGGATGGGCTCGATTTCCTGACCTCGTGATCCACCCACCTTGGCCTCCCAAAGTGTTGGGATTACAGGAATGAGCCACGGCACTGGGCCTGCCTATCACTGCTACTTTTAACTAGCAATTACCATGTGAATGTGTACTAGGTATCGCTTTACATGCATAAACTAATACCCACAAAAATCGCAGGATAGGGACGGGTGCGGTGGCTCACGCCTGTAATCCCAGTACTTTGGGAGGCCGAGGCAGGCAGATCACGAGGTCAGGAGATCAAGACCATTCTGGCCAACATAGTGAAACCCCGTCTCTCCTAAAAATACAAAACTTAGCTGGACGTGGTGGTCCATGCCTGTAATCCCAGTTACTCAGGAGGCTGAGGCAGGACAGTTGCTTGAACCAGGGAGTCGGAGGTTGCAGTGGGCTAAGATAAGGCCACTGAACTCCAGCCTGGGCAACAAAGTAACAAAGTGAGACTCTTTCTCAAAAAAAAAAAAAATCCCAAGATATGGTAATATGAAAGTCCCTCAGGAAACCCTCCACCAAGACCAAAGACCTGCCTAGCTACATCACATAAGAATTTCCTTCTCCCAGGAAGTGGATGGAATGAGCAGACTGTTTGCTATGGCCTGCTTTTGAAGCAAGGTATGCCCAGGTCTGGGTGCCCGTCCCCAGAAGTACTGGGGAGGAGTCTGCAACATCTGTAAACTCTGCTTAGTGCTCTTTTGGGTAGAAATCATATGTTGCTGGCATTTTATGTTTCTATAAAAGCATAGGGAGAAACCTGCCCTCTGAGTTCTCAGTGAGGTACGAGGGCCACAATTAGGTAGCAATTGTGATTAGGTATCTATATAGAGGAAAGGAATAAACAGGGTCCGAAAAATAAATATTCCCTGCTGATACCCTAACAGGGCCTTGACCGAAAGCAAAACAAAACAAACACAGAGTGAGCAATGCAGCTTCTGAGGCTCAAGACAATTTGGATAATTAATTATAATTAAGAAGTCATTAATAATGATTTGGATAATTGATGGTCTACTCCCATCAGGCTGTGGGCTGGAAGCAGTGCTTAACTCATCCATAACGGAGCCTGAGGCAAAGGAAAAATTAGTAATACTTACCATGTCTTTATCAAAATTATTGCTATTGTGTTTATTATAGTTTTTATATAATTTTATGTTTTAAAATATTGCATTAACATATTATTTACGATGATTACCAAGTGGTTTTGGTGCCCTTAGGTTTGGTGCCTGTGGCAAACACTTTACTACTTCACCCTAGTTCAGGCCTTGTGCCCAGAAGCCAGGTGAGCAGTATCTGGATATTGCCTGGCTTGCCCTTGAAGGGGAATAAAAGGAGAACCAAACCCTTGGACTAGTCTCTGACCCTTGGTATCTCGATATTTCCAAATTGCTGAGATCAAAAAAGAATAAAATTCTAGCCTGGGCCAGAGACTAGAGGCAGCTCTATGTCCTATAAGTACAGTATTACCCCATTTTACAGAATAAGAACCAGGACAGTGTGAGTGACAGACAAGCCTGAGATGACAGATCTAGAAAGTGGCAAGTGAGGACCTGAAACCAGATGGGATGGATTGCACAGGCTATGTCCCCAGCTTCTGGGCTCTGAGACATTGCTGTGCTTCCCACTATTCCCCACTGAAAAGAAAAACAGCGTCTTTTCTCTTTCTTTTATTTTTATTTATTTATTTATTTTTTAGATGGAGTTTCACTCTTGTTGCCCAGACTGGAGTGCAATGGCGTGATCGCGGCTCACCACAACCTCCATCTCCCAGGTTCAAGCAATTTTCCTGCCTCAGTCTCCCGAGTAGCAGGGATTACAGGCACGAACCACCATATCTGGCTAAGTTTGTATTTTTAGTAGAGACAGGGTTTCTCTGTGTTGGTCAGGCTGGTCTCGAACTTCCAACCTCAGGTGATCCGCCCGCCTCAGCCTCCCAAAGTGCTAGCATTACAGGTGTGAGCCACCGCACCCGGCTCTTTTTTCTTTCTTAACCTCACAGCCAGTTAAAAGCATGACAACATATCTTCTATTAACCATTCATAACTTCTATTGTTTTCCCTCTTGCAGAATTTATATTCACTACAGAGAAATTAGAAGACACACATAAATGGGTAAGGCATGGTGGATCATGCCTATAAGCCCAGCACTTTGGGAGGCCAAGGCAGGTGGATCACCTGAGGTCAGGAGTTTGAGACCAGCCTGGTCAACATGAAGAAACCCCATCTCTACTAAAAATACAAAGATTAGCCAGGTGTGGTGGCCCATGCATATGATCCCAGCTACGCAGGAGGCTGAGGCAGGAGAAACGCTTGATCCCAGGAGGTGAAGGTTGTGGTGAGCTGAGATAATGCCTTTGTGCTCCAGCCTGGGCCACAAGAGAAAAAACTCTGTCTCAAAAAAAAAAAAAAGAAAGAAAAGAAAAGAAAGAAAAAGAAAATACACGTAAATTAGAGAAAAATAAATCAAAATCTCAAGAGCCAGCCAGCCACTGTGGCTCACACCTGTCATCCCAGCACTTTGGGAAGCTGAGGTGGGCAGATCACCTGAGGTCAGGAGTTCGAGACCAGCCTGGCCAATGTGATGAAACCCGGTCTCTACTAAAAATACAAAAAATTAGCTGGGCATGGCAGTGAGTGCTTGTAATCCCAGCTACCTGGGAGGCTGAGGCAGGAGAATTGCTTGAACCTGGGAGGCAGAGATTGCAGTGAGCCGAGATCGCACCATTGCACTACAGCCTGGGCAAACAAGAGCAGAACTCCATCTCAAAAAAAAAAAAAACAAAAAACAAAAAACAGAAGACGAAGTTCGGACACAGACGTGTGGAGGGGAAGCCATGTGAAGACACAGAGAGGGAATGGCCATCTACTAAGCCAAGGAGAGAGGCCTGAAATAGATTCCTTCCTCACAGCCCTCAGAGGAAGCCAATCCTTCCAGCACCTTGATCTCAGACTTCTAGCTTCCAGAACTGTGAGAAAATCAGTTTTGGTTGTTTAAGTCACCCATCTGTGGTACTCTGTTATGGCAGCCCAAGCAGACTAATAAGGGGCATAGAAAGCAGCCTGGATGAAGTGAGAGGGTATAAGCTCTATGGGTATTTGGGGAACAGCCCAAAAGTGGAGCACTATTGGAAACCCAAGGGGCCAGGTACCTAGAAGGGTGGCTGGGGAAGAATGGAAGATGTGGTTAGAAGAGGTAGCAAGGTACCACTAGGTCCTAAAGTGTCTGCAGGCCTTAGAAAGGACTTTAAAGTATATTCTGGGGGAAATAGGAAGCCACTGGAGAGCCACTGAAACTGACGTATTTATAGGGGCTCCTTGGCTCCTGAATGAAGTCCAGACTACATATATCAAAAAGTTTGTAACCCTCATATTAATTATTTAGTAGCGCAGCTTGAAGGTTTGGAGCAAGAGACAGAAGGAGGCGCTTCTAGGCACTGACCCCAAGTCCAAATCCTTCTTTGTATCCCTGCCATTCCACTTGGCCATCCTACTCCCCAATCTGATAAACTGGATAAGCCATCATCTTAAACCAGCCTAATTTTTTCATGAGTCCTCTCTGCAGGGTCATTCAGTGGGACCTCTCTCCCCACTCTTTAAGGCCAACCAGTTGCTCTGCCTTTCCCCTCCTACATCTGTTCCCTGTCCTGTGTTGCACACCCAGGCTCCTCATCCTCAGGCCTTTCTGGCTCACTGGTAGCAACTGCCATCTGCCAGGATTCCAGCCCTCATTCACTCTCCCCTACTCTCACATTCCGGGCTTCCCCTTAGGGAATGCAGAAATGTAACCCTCCTCTGAAATCTGCAAACAAAACTTCAGGGATGTGAACTATCTTTGCCACTCAGGTTTTGGAGAAAAGTCATGGTGCACTGCCCAGTTTGGAAACTGCCACCAAGTCAGCAATAATGGCTTTGGGGGAAATAGTACAGCTCAGAGTTGGACCAAACTTTGACAGGCAGGATCCTCTTGGGAGACTTTTTTTTTTTAAGACGGAGTTTCACTCTTGTTGCCCAGGCTGGAGTGCAATGGTGTGATCTCCACTCACCACAACCTGCACCTCCCAGGTTCAAGTGATTCTCCTGCCTCAGCCTCCCGAGTAGCTGGGATTACAGGCATGAGCCACCACACCTGGATAATTTTGTATTTTTAGTAGAAATGAGGTTTCTCCATGTTGGTCAGGGTAGTCTCGAAATCCCGACCTCAGGTGATCCGCCCACCTTGGCCTACCAGAGTACTGGGACCACAGGCGTGTGCCACAATGTCCAGCCTGGGAGACTTTGAGATAAGTCTCAAGATCCCTTTTATGCTACTCAGTGTTCTTCTCTTACGGAAAGAGCCTGCATCTATAGCTTCCTTTAAGGATGTGTGATGGTTAATATTGAGTGTCAACATGATTGGATTGAGGGATGCAAAGTATTGTTCCTGGGTGTGTCTGTGAGGGTGCTGCCAAAGGAGATTAACATTTAAGTCAGTGGACTGGGAGAGGCAGACACACCCTCAGTTTGGGTGGACACCATCTAATCAGCTGCCAGTATAAAAGTAGGCATGGAAAGAGCAGACTGGCTGAGTTGTCCAGCCTCCATCTTTCTCCCATGCTGGATGCTTCTTGCATGTCAACATCAGACTCTGAGTCCTTCAGCTTTTGAACTCTTGGACTTACACCAGTGATTTACCAGGGGCTCTCAAGCTTTTGGTCACAGACTGAAGGCTGTATCATCAGCTTCCCTACTTTTGAGGTTTCAGTTTGCAGACAGCCTATTATGGGACTTCGCCTTGTGAGCACGTAAGTCAATTCTCCTAATAAACTACCCTTCATATATTCATTTATCCTATTAGTTGTGTCCCTTTAGAGAACCATGACTAATACGGGGTGTACGTACTTATTTTTGCTTCCTTCTGGTCAAAGTCTCCCCACATCCTCCCCTAAACTACTCACCCCAAGGCCAATCGACTCCATCTAGATACACTTGTCCTTCCACTCTAGGCGGCTTTTTGACAGTTATTCAACAAAAACAAGGGATCAAACTCAGGGCATGTGAATTAGAAAAAGATAATATAAAATAAAGAATGCCATGAGTAAGAACCCTAGTTCTTGGGCCCGTCTGCTCACTTGACCACAGAAGAAAGTTGACATTAAAAAGATAGGTAGAGCTGGGCATACTGGCCCACACCTGTAATGCCAGCACTTGGAGAGGCTGAGGTGGGAGGATTGTTTGAGCCCTGGAGGTCGAGGCTGCAGTAAATGATGATCATGCCACTGCACTCTAGCCTGGGTGATGGAGCAAGATCCTGCCTAAAAAAAGAAAAGATAAAAGGCCAGGCACGGTGGCTCACACCTGTAATCCCCGCACTTTTGGAGGCCAAGGAGGGCGGATCGAGATCAGGAGATTGAGACCAGCCTGGCCAACATGGTGAAACTCTGTCTCTACTAAAAATACAAAAATTACCCAGATGTGGTGGCACACACCTGTAGTCCCAGCTACTTGGGAGGCCGAGACGGAAGAATTGCTTGAACCTGGGAGGTGGAGGTTGCGGTGAGCTGAGACCAGGCCATTGTACTCCAGCCTGGGTGACAGAGTGAAACTCCATCAAAAAAAAAAAAAAAAGAAGAGAAAGATAGAAAGAAATAAAGAAGGGTGCTTGCTTCGGCAGCACATATACTAAAATTGGAACGATCCAAAGATTAGCACGGCCCCTGTGCAAAGATGACACGCAAATTCGTGAAGCGTTCCATAAATTAAAAAACTAATGTTTAAAGTAGAAAAAAAAAGGAAGGAAGGAAGGAAGGAAATGGAAAGGAAAGATAGGCAGAGGTGCCTATCTATATAAGCTGAACATTTTCAAGAGCAAACCCCCTGAGACTGAAAAGGGGACATCGAGAGGCCACTAGCCCCGGGCCTCACTACCACCAAAGACTTCAGGGCCACCAGGTCACATCCACAGTCACAGAGAAGCCCTGGTAGGTTTGAAGAAAGAAGACAGCATCAAACAACTTTAGCTCTCAGTCTCATTACTGACCAGCTTTAGCTCCCTGTCTCATCACTGTCTCATTATTCGTGAACCATAAACCAATATTTAAAATAAATCCCCTAATAACTCCCCAATCACTTTGGGAATAGAATAATTATATTGAATTGAACATGTGTGTGTATGTGGGTTTTGGAATTGCTTACTTGTTTAATATTGATGTTTAAAATATACCACAAATCTTGTAACCCTATTTTGGCATATCTTTTTCTTCTTCTTTTTGGTTTTTGTTTAACATGGAAGTGGCCAACGCCTCTCTTGACCTCTGAAAGGCCCTATGAAAACCTGAAACCGAGGCAAGGTGACGAAGTCTGGTCATTCAGCACTGAGGGCCTCCTCAGATTACTTCTTTACTTAGAAAAACAAAATGTTGCTGCGGAAGATTCAGAGCCACAGATATTCTTTCCGGGCCTGTCAGTTTCCAAATTCTTAGATTTTTTGTTTAATTTAGCCATCAGGGAATTACCCAGACTAGAAATATCTAAGCAGAACTCAAACAAAATCTCCAGCATGAGCTCTTATCTTCCAGGCTGGTGAGAATGGGATGTGCCTCTGCGCGGAAGTGAGCAAGGGAACTGGTTTTCACCCCGTGCAGTCAACCTCAGGATCAGAGAGAAGGTGAGTGAAAGGTTGCACGTGTCTCACTGTGTATCTTGCCAGATTCCCATGCTTACTTTCTCGAGCAGTCCTAATATACCTTGTGAAAAATGTTTGCAAAACTGTAGTTTAGTTTTTGTAACTGCCGCTGCTAACCAGAAACTAGAATGCCCATATGATCAGTATAGAAATGACAACATAAAGCTTTTTAGCAGCACTCATCCTCTGTAATAGTACTGTCACCTTAAGTTTGAAGGATCATGACGCTGTCTGTATGCAGTTTTAAATTCCCCAGTGATGCCAAATATATTTGTGTCAACAGATACTGTTCCAAAATACCGGAGTTCAGTTTAGCTGAATACCAAGGGACTGACTCAAATTACTTTGAAGGAAATAAATGTATCTTTACCAAACTTATATAACAAAATGCAGAAAACTCAGAAAATATGTATTATGAAGAGTTAGAAAGTAGGAAAAAGGCTAATAAATTTTGTACTTTCTTTAATTATATTAGTGTAACTTTTCAATTTACATTTTTTGTATCAGCCATATAAATGGCTGACTTTATAACCAGTGATAGTATCTAATTAATTACTAATACTATATAATTATTGTTAGAAATATAGAAATCTGTCTCATACTACAGAACTTTTCAATATAGTGAAAAACTAATAATAATAGAATAATAATCAACAAGTTAATATCTAATTTTGAGGACTTAATGTGAATTGAGGGCTCTGCTAAGCGCTTTTAAAATTTTTTTTAATTTTTGTTTTTTGTGGAGTTAGGGTCTCACTTTGTTGGCCAGGCTGGCCTCAAATTCCTAGATTCAAGCAATCCGCCCCTCTCCATCTCCCAGGGTTCTGGAATTACAGGCGTGAGCCACCCCACCTGGCCATTAAGTACTTTTATAGGTTGTCTCATATACATCTCCCAACAAGCTTATGAGATAGGGGAAATAATTTTTTCCTTCATAGCCTAGCGATCATAATAGCTAAGATTTTTATTGAGAATGTACTATGTGCCAGGCACTGTTCTTGGTGCTGTATGTGTATTATCTCATTCATTCCTCACAACTCCCCACAAAGCAGTGCTCTCATTATTCTTTTCTTAAGGAATAAGGAAACAGAGTTGAAGTGACCCACCCAAGGTCACATAGCTGTAAGTGACAGAACCAACATACTCAAGCCCTGGCAGTCTGGCTCCAAGTCTGGCTCCTCTCTAAATGGCTATTCAACATTAATTACATTTGCTTTGAGACTTTTGCATGCCAGGCACTGTCTCAAAGGATCTTCAGCTGTTAAATTATTTCTCCATGAAGAGCCCATGGTTTTCCCCATTTCTCAGATGAAGAAAGTAAGGTAAGGGTCACTTGCCCAGAGTTTAGAGCTAGGATTTAAAATCTGGTTTTGCCTGATTCCCAGGCTCTTACTGTTTCCACCTTACTGCACAGGAAAAGTTGATATGGCTTCTAAAGATGCACAGTGACTCCAAAGGAGAAGCATATACACAGTGAGAATTTAATTAATCAGGTCACGAAATAGAAGAAATGCCCCGCAAACGCAGTGCACCACACGTTAGACACAGATACAGGAGTGGAGAGCTAGTTGACCCTCTTCCTTTGTCTCTTTGAATCTTCCAGGGTTCTGGCCCTAGAAAAAGATTAAAGATGGGTAGGGGAAGCTGCTATCTTCAACTAACCAGCCTTGGAAGATATCCATCAGTCCTGGTCGCGTCCAACCCAGCTCTTTATTGGGCTTGCCCAGGCTGGAAGACACAGGGTCAGGATCTATCCTCATGGTTTCTCATATTTTTTAACTATTGCCTGGGAGCAGTGGCCCATACCTACAGGGCCAGCTGCTTAGGAGGCTGAGGCGGAAGGATCCCTGGAGTCCAGGAGTTAGGAGTTAGAATCCAGCCTAGGCAACATAACA
This sequence comes from Cacajao melanocephalus, assembly GCA_963573385.1. Lineage (NCBI taxonomy): Eukaryota > Metazoa > Chordata > Mammalia > Primates > Pitheciidae > Cacajao > Cacajao melanocephalus. The sequence goes on along the minus strand of CAUYLG010054022.1, from coordinate 52,633 downwards.
AAACCTGGTCTCTAAATAACAAATTAAAAACATTGTTTTAGTTATTTATTTAGGCCAATGGTGTGAAAAGGCTCCAGTGGTAGCCAAGGAGTGGAAGCACAAGAGAAACTATTCTTGCAAAGTGAAGACCAGCTTGTAGTTTTTCCTGTTATTCATTTTGTGTTTCCTCTTCCTCACCATTGAACATTATTTAAGGGATTATTTAGGCACTAAGTTGCAGTAATTTCTATTTTCTTAAATTTCGTAGATTTCTATTTCCCCAAATCACTTTTTGATGGACACTCACAGCCTCAGCTTTTTGTAGTGTACTTTCAAAAATCTGGAGATGGTACCAGCCTAGCCTGGTGTACAAGGCAAAAGACATTTCCCCTGCAAAAAAGGTGTTTCATTTTTCTGAACTGTCTACACAATTGTCACTTTTCTTTGTTTCTTCAGAAATATATCCCTTCATACAATAAACTATTGTCATTTCTTCTTTCTGAAGTCATCTCAGCCTGTTGCATCATTGAATTGCAACGCTTGAATCCTCCGCCAGGGCTTGCTGTGAATGGCGCCCCCTGGGATTATTCAGCGCACAAACAACAATAAACAGTGGCCCTGTGGTTAGAGCTGTATGCTAGGAGAACTGAGCACGGGAGCAGAGAATTTAATAACAGGAATTATTGTCCTTTGATTTATCATTCCTGCTCTATCTATAACCTTCTGCCTTATTTCTAGGTTTTAGCATTACGACATTTATTTATTTATTTATTATTTTATTTATTATTTTTGGTTTTGAGACGAAGTTTTGCTCTTGTGGCCCAGGATGGAGTGCAATGGCACAGTCTCGGCTCACTGCAACCTCCGCCACCCGGATTCAGGTGATTATACTGCCTCAGCCTCACGAGTAGCTGGGATTACAGGCATGCGCCACCATGTCTGGCTAATTTTGTATTTTTAGTAGAGATGGGGTTTCACCATGTTGGCTGGGCTGGTCTCGAACTCCTGACCTCAGGTGATCCACCCAACTCAGCCTCGGCCTCCCAAAGTTCTGGGAGGCATGAGCCACCGCACCCAGCCAGCACTATGACTTTTAAATCATTTTCTCTGCTATGGCTGAATCTGAACAGACATAAAATAGTATACCTACCTCTGTGTCTAAGAATAGAAATCAATTGGCCTATTTGAAATCAGTTCAACTTAATTGTTTTTAAATTTAGGTTTTAAATTTGCTGTAAATTTGGTTTGTATGATCAGAGAGTTAGCGTTGTTACTTTCCATTGAAGTAAGTAACGAAGAGTTGGAGTTTGTAAACACAACTCTGAAACGTGTATGTTTTGGTTATTAGACATTTTGGTAAACCAACAGTTTTTGAATGTCGTTACAAAAATTGCCACCAAATATAGAATTATAACAGGAAGCAAGTCTGGGAAGGTGGTAATTTGACTCACCTTACTGATTTGGTGCAGATATATTCTAAAGATAAAGTAAAATAAACCAACACTCCATCACCTTTGTACCCATCCAGCAAACTTGCTTTGCAAATTTTTATTTTTTTTTTTTTGAGACGGAGTTTTGTTCTTGTTGCCCAGGCTGGAGTGCAATGGCATGATCTCAGCTCACTGCAACCTCCGACGGCCAGGTTCAAGCAATTCTCCTGCCTCAGCCTCCCAAGTAGCTGGGATTATAGGTGCCCACCACCACACCAAGCTAATTTGTTGTATTTTTAGTAGAGACAAGGTTTCACTATGTTGGCCAGGCTGGTCTTGAACTCCCGACCTCAGGTGATCCACCCAACTTGGCCTCCTAAAGTGCTGGGATTACAGGCATGAGCCACTGTGCCCAGTCTACTTTTAAAAAATTTTTTATTTATTTGTTTTTTTGAGACAGAGTCTTACTCTGTCACCCAGGCTGGAGTGCAGTGGTGCAATCTCTGCTCACTGCAACCTCTGCCTCCTCGGTTCAAGTGATTCTCATGCCTCAGCCTCCAGAGTAGCTGGGATTACAGGCACGTGCCACCACGCTCAGCTAATTTTTGTATTTTTAGTAGAGACAGGATTTTATCTTGTTGTCCAGGCTGGTCTCAAACTCCTGACCTCAAGTGATACGCCTGCCTTGGCCTCTCAATGTGCTGGGATTATAGGTGTGAGCCACTGTGGTCGGCATGGTGCAAATTTGTGCGTGTGTGTGTGTGTGCTTGTGTGTGTGTGTGTGTGTGTGTGTGTGTGTGTGTATGTGACTTTCTTTGCATAGTGTCTCTTGCCTAAGCAAGGTCCAAATTTTTAAATGCCCAGCAAAAGTTCTTCGATTTGGAGTTTTCTTTTTCTGGCTTAGATCCTACAAACTGAACACAGAAAATAGCTGAATTCACTGATGCTTTACTGCCTTTTTCTTTTTGAAAAACACACATATATATATTCCAAATTTTCTATGTGATGACTTTGACAATCAGAAAAACAAAACAAAGACAAATAATAAGTGTCTAGGGAAAAAGTACGTCGTACTTAGTGAATGCTCAGTGAATTTTGTTGAATTGAAATAAAATACTTTTGAATACATGAATGGTAAAGATCAAGGCTTGTCCCTTAATTTAAAAAATTATAGATGCAGCCTAAGGACATAGTTAAACCCATAAACAAAGACTAATGCACAAATATTTACTGAAGAGTTATAACAATGAAAAAATGGAAGCAATTTAAATATGCAGTAATGAGAATTATTAAATAAATGGTGTGTCCATGAAGAAACACTATACAACCATTTAAACTATACTGACAGCAAATTTTAAGGACATGGGAAAATGTGTATGATGTATGTTAAATTTATAAAATAAAGGGTATACTAAACAGTATTTCAGTGTAAGTTTAGCTTCATAAGAAAACATTGTACAGAAAAAGAACCAGAAGAGACTGTGCTAGAATATCAATAGTGTTTCTGTGTAGTAAGACTATTGAGTTTTTTGTTTTTTGGTTTTTGTTTTTGTTTTTTGGTTTCTTCTATATTTTAGAATTTATCTCAAATTAAAAAGTTGTGTTATTTTTGATAATTTAAAGAAGTTAAAAATTAGAAAACCATTCCTATGAAAAAAATTTACTTGTATAGCCACTCAAAATCGATAAAAAAGTATGCATTTATCATCTAAGCTAAACCTGTCACATGGCTTTTAATATAATCCAACGAAAGGGACATAATCCAATGAGATAATAAAATCCAATGAGGTAATTAAACCCAATGAGTCACGTAATTCATAAATCTTGCAGGTAATTTATTCTAAAGTATAACCAAACACTTTCAAGCTTACTTTCAATTCTCTGGTTTCAATTTGAATCCATTATGAATCAGTGAGTTTGTAGGAATACGTACATATTCTAACATCTCTTTCTTTTACTAAATAGTATATTACTTTTCATCTTTTCCTTTTTGTGTTTTTTATTTGATTGTCTCTTTGCTCTTGTTGTTTCTTATCATTTACTATCTCAGTTTCTTGGGGTGCTAATTCTCCCATTTATTGGTTCCTGACTCCCCTGGTAGATCACTTCCTCACATGCTCTGTAATTTTTCATTGGGAACACATTTTTAACAAAGTGCAACTGTTTGTTAGACATTCCATGTGCCTTGAATTATAAAAGTGTCTCTAAAGAGAGATTTTGTGTTTGCTTCTGTCAGGGCTTTCTCAGATATCATCCTATTCACAGACCACCCTTATACAAATTTCTGGGGTTGGGCCGGGTGCGGTGGCTCACGCTTGTAATCTCAGCACTTTGGGAGGCTGAGGCAGGTGGATCACCTGAGGTCAGGAGTTCCAGACCAGCCTAGTCAACATGGTGAAACTTGTCTCTACTGAAAATACAAAAAATTAGGCAGGCGTGGTGGCAGGCATCTGTACTTGAGAGGCTGAGGCAGGAGAATTGCTTGAATCTGGGAGACAGAGGTTGCAGTGAGCCAAGATCACGCCATTGCACTCCATCTTGGGCGACAAGAGCAAGATGCCATCTCAAGAAAAAAAAAATTCTGGGTTTGGAATTTTCATACCATGTGGGCAGTATAAATTCAGATCTTACACTTTTGCATAGAGTTTTTATTTTTCTTTTTTTTATCCCACTTCAGTGGGACACTTTTGCATAGAGTTTTAATTTCTCAAAGGTGACTCCTTTTTACCCACAAAGTACCCAGGGCTCAAGCTTCCTTTAGGACATGGGTGTGATGTGTCTAGTGCTCTCTCTCAAATCAGTCCTCTCGGGCTTCTGCTCTTAAGCAGAGGTTTGCTTCCAGCCTCCCTCCTCAGTAGTGTGCTCTCAGCCCTGGATTTTATCATTTTACGGATACTAAGATAACAGTCCAGGCCGGGCTTGGCAACTAAGATGCCAGTCCAGGCCGGGCTTGGTAACTAAGATGCCAGTCCAGGCCGGGCTTGGTAACTAAGATGCCAGTCCAGGCCGGGCTTGGTAACTAAGATGCCAGTCCAGGCCGGGCTTGGTAACTAAGATGCCAGTCCAGGCTGGGCTTGGTAACTCACATCTGTAATCCCAGCACTTTGGGAGGCCAAGGTGGGCGGATCACTTGAGGTCAGGAGTTCAGGACAAGCCTGACCAACTGGGTGAAACCCCATCTCTACTAAAAAGACAAAAAAGTTAGCTGGGCATAGTGGTGGGTGCCTGTAGTCCCAGCTACTCAGGAGGTTGAGGCACAAGAATCGCTTGAGCCCGGGAGGCAGAGGTTACAGTGAGCCGAGATTGGGCCACTGCACTCCAGCCTGGGCAACAGAGCAAGACTCTTTCTCAAAAAAATAAAATAAAATGCCAGTCCATGGCCATTAGAACTTGTATCTGGGTACAGTGCCCCCACAGGCTTCTTCAACGTCATGTCATACTCTAGTTTTGAGTTCTAGCTGTTGTTCTGGTGCCTAGGTATTTCCATTGGAAGGATTAGGCTAGTCAAGTGAAGCAGTGGGAGTGAAGAAGAAACAAAGAAATCTGTCACTCATGATCTTAGTTGTAAACACCAGGGCACACAGCCCAGCCTGTATTGTATTGTGTTGTATCGTATTGATTTATTTTGAGATGAGTCTTGCTCTATGGCCCAGGCTGCAGTGCGGTGGCCTAATCTTGGCTCACTGCAACCTCTGCCTCCTGGGTTCAAGAGATTCTCTTGCCTCAGCCTCCCGAGTAACTGGGATTACATGCACCTGCCACCATGCCCAGCTAATTGTTTGTATTTTTAGTAGAGGTGGGGTTTCACCATGTTGGTCTGGCAGGTATTGAACTCCTGACCTCGTGATCTATCTGCCTCGGCCTCCCAAAGTGCTGGGATTACAGGCGTGAGGCACCATACCCAGCCCAACCAGCCTATATTTTAAAATGTTATTGCATTTGATAGAGGAATCTTGTTTGCAGTGGGAGTTCTGTGGAACTCTCGTAAGTCTGGAGAGGAAAAAGTTACCTCAGCTGTATTTCAAGTCCTCAAGAAGGTTTCTAGATAAGAGTGTCTCTGGGCGGCAGCACACTTGTGTGTGATAGCAACCTGGGTGCTGCTATCCATCTGAGGAGAGCCACAAGAATTAACAATAGTTAGAACATCTAAATTCTCCAATTTTTCACCTTTTAAAATAAATTCAAGGCTCTTCCTGTATGATAACATGATCCTCGTTTCCTTGAATCAATATTTCCTTCTTTTTTCTTTCTTTCCTTCTTTCTCTTTATCTCTCTCTCTCTCTTTCTCTTTCTCTCTTTCTTTCACCTGATCATAGCTCACTACTGCCTTGAATTCCTGGGCTCAAGGGATCCTCCTGCCTCAGCCTTTCTGAGTAGCTGCAACTATAGGCCCACGCCACCACACTTACCTTGTTTTTAAAAATTTTTGTAGAGACAGAATCTTGCTGTGTTGCCTAGGCTGATCTCAAACTCCTAAGCTCAAGCGATTCTCCCACCTCAGCCTCCCCAAGTTCTAGGATTACAGATGTGAGCCACCAAGCCCAGCCTGCCTGCCTGCCTGCCTGCCTGCCTTTCTTCCTTCCTCCCTCCTTCCCTGCTTTTTTTCTCTCTCTCCCCCTCTCTCTCTTTCTCCCTTTCTCTCTCTCTTTCTTTGTCCCTTTCTTTCTTCCTCCCTTCCCCTCCCTCCCCTCTCTTCTCCTCCCTTCCCTCCCGCCCCCTTCTCCCCTCCCCTCCCCTTCCCTCCCCTCTTTTTCTTTTGTTTTCTTTTTTTGAGACACAGTCTTACTCTGTTACCAAGGCTACAGTGCAGTAGCTCAATTTTGGCTTACTGCAAGCTTTCCCTTCTGAGGCTCAAGTGATCCTCCCACCTTTGCCTCCCAAAGTGCTGGGATTATAGGCTTGAGCCACCACACCTGGCCCTTGAATTCTTTATTGGGTAGACATTATCTAAGAATGTTATCTTTCATGTTGAGGTGGACAAGAAAGCTAAGAGGTTACTCTGGACTGTATTCATGACCCTGGTAGTGCCATCTGAAGACACTGTCAATCCTAAACCACTATGAAATTAATTCTTAAAAAGTAAACACTATGATTCATAACGACAAGCAGAAAAGTAGATTTACTTTCTGCCTCTTTCTCAAGATTCTTCTTATGATTAATTCCAAAGTGCATTTTCACCAAAATGAAATATAATTTGTAAAGTGTGTGCTATAATTGACCAGTTACCGTAGTAGGAAGCTGAACTGAACTTCTTTGCTCACCACAAGTCCTGTCCCAAGCCTATAAAAAATCAAATCTACCTCGATGGGACATCCCTTGTGCCTCTACTCCATGCCAGGAAATTCTAGCACTTTGAGAGGCCAAGGAGAATGGATCACTTGAGGTCCGGAGTTTGAGACCAGCTTGGCCAACATAGCGAAACCCATGTCTACTAAAAATACAAAAATCAGCTTGGTGTGGTGGGGCATGCCTATAATCCCAGCTACTAGAGAGGCTGAGGCAGGAGAATGCTTGAACCCAGGAGGCAGAGATTGCAGTGAGCCAAGATCTTGCCACTACACTCCAGCCTGGGTGACAGAGCAAGACTCTGTCTCAAAAAAAAAAAAAAAAAAAAAAAAAGGAATGGTAAGAATTTTTACCATTCTTACTAACAATAATTGTATTTTTAAAAAAACATGAAATGTGTTCCTCGCTGTGTAGGACACCATCAAGATTTTTATAAACTCTTGTTGTCACCTGTCACCTCACTGACTTTAAGAGAGTCCTCTAAGGAAAGGAGATAAAATTATGACTCCACTCATTTAACAGCAGAGCTGACCAGTGCTGAAACCAGGGCTGGGGACCCTCATGTGCCATAGAACCCACAGCATGTCCACTGGGTGACTCTGGGGATCTAGGTTAGCATCAATCTGAAACCTTTTTTGACTCCACAACTTTTTTCCTTAACTTTTTTTTTTAACTATTACTTTTAGAGATGGGGTCTTGCTGTGTCACCTACGCTAATCACAAACTCCTGGCTTCAAGAAATCCTTCTGCCTCATCTTCCCCAGACGCTGGAATTACAGGTGCGAGCCACTGCACCTGGCTTGCCACCATGAGCTTGACTCAGCAGTTCTCTCTCAACTTGATGGATCTAACCTCTCATTCTAATTCCTTCATGTCTCAGTTCCACCACTGTGGAAATTCTCACACATGCCACTGCTTTACCACCATAAATCTTCCTCTCGTTGTTCCTTAAATGGGTCTACACGGGCTCTCGCATGAGCTAACTGCACATTTATCACTTTGGCTTGTGTTGACCATTGGCCATAATCTAAGTCACAGCAGATGAACCAGTGTGATTCATGCAAGAATGGTAGGAATGACTGTGACAAATGTTTGCCTTCAGAAAGACAAACATTATTTGTAGCTCACTTGTGGTGGGAAACTAACATGCAAAAGGCATCCGAATTTATTAGACTGGTAGAGCTAAAACATAACTACTTATATATGGGATTTTTCTCACAGACTGATAACAGCTTTATTGCGTATAGTCCTTATCATTTATTGCTTCCTCACACTATAAAAACTGAAAAGAGCATATTATTCCTTGACCAGCTGACATGAGTTTGTGATTCATTTGACATGTGCCCTCTAACCACGGCACTTCAGTTTACGGTCATAGTTGCTTTGACATAAATTTAAAAACATAATTAGAAAGCACTTAGGAAACTGGGCTACTTACTTAGATTAGCGTTTCTAATGTGGTTATTTATGGTGGGCCAAAACTCTACTTAAGTTTTGTAACTTTATAAAAGTTGTATAGATAAGTCAAAAGATCTAACTAGGTAATTAAAAAGCCATGAAGTCTCTTCATATTGCTTCAGCTCTGAACAGAAAGATCTGCCCAGGGTCACACTCATTTGTGTAGCATTAGGAGGCAGCAGGCACATGAGAGGAAAAATGCTGTGAGCAATGAGCCTGTGGCACAAAGATGAAAATAACCATGTTGGCAACAGATAATGGACAGCAAGGAGGGATGACTGTTCCTTAGCTCTGCCCCTGTGCCTATGCACAGAAACAGTGGTCCAGAGCCATCCAAAGAGAACACAAGAGAAACAGATCTTCCTATTTTGAAGCCAGGAGTTTGAGACCAAGGCAACATAGCAAGACTCCCATCTCTAAAATAAGTTCTTTTTTTTTTTTTTAAAGAAAGATTATGACTGTAAGAGGAAAACTTGAGTCAAGGAAGGTTGGCATATAATGTTGGTAGGGATGGTCTGGGATAGACTAAAGAGGAGAGCAAATGAACTTGGGAGAAAAAATAACTATGAGTGGGATTATTGACTTAGTACCTAGTAGTACTGTACCTCCTAGTAGCGCCTTTAATACCTAGCAGATGGATTATAACTGGTTTTAAATCCTGACACTGTTGTTTGATTTTTAGCTTTTTTAAAAAAGAAATCAAAAGGATTGGGGGAGGCTAGGACAACTGCGGTTTTGAGAAAAGGGGGAAATTTTGGAGTTTGGCACTTATAGGTTCTTATTTAAGAATCTCATAAAAAAAATCCTGAGTAGACATAGTGTTCAGAGATGAGAGGCATTAACAAAAATGAAAGCTGAAAACTGATGAAGAGATCTAAAGACAAAACACTGAACACCCCTCACACTTCTCATAGCATTTGAACCCCTTAAAATCTCACTATCCCAAAAAATTAAATAAATAAAAATACAAATAAAAAACAAACAAAAAATAAATAAATAAAATCTCACTATCCCAAGGCAATCCTCAAAAAACATTTATTGGCCGGGCACAGTGGCTCATGCCTGTAATCTTATCACTTTGTGAGGCCGAGGTGGGTGGATTACGTGAGGTCAGGAGTTTGAGACAAGCCTGGACAACATGATGAAACCCTGTCTCTTTTTTTTTTTTCTTATATTTTTATACTTGTGTCCCATGTGAGAAACCCTGTCTCTACTAAAAATACAAAAATTAGCCATGTGTGGTGGCGCATGCCTGTAGTTCCAGCTACTCCAGAGGCTGTGGCAAGAGAATCGGTTGAACCTGAAAGGCAGAGGTTGCAGTGAGTTGAGATCATGCCACTGCACTACAGCCTGGGTGACAGAGGCAGACTCTGTCTCAAAAAAACAAAACAAAACATAGTTTATTTTCCTCTTAATGACTAAGAGCCATCAGGTTGGGCGTGGTGGCTCTTGCCTGTAATCCCAGCACTTTGGGAGTCCTAGGCGGGCAGATCACAAGGTCAGGAGTTCAAGACTAGCCTGGCCAACATAGTGAAACACTGTCTCTACTAAAAAATATAAAAAAAGGCCGGGCTTGGTGGCTCACGCCTGTAATCCAAGCACTTTGGAGGCAAAAGCTGGCGGATCACCTGAGGTCAGGAGTTCAAGACCAGCCTGACCAACATGGTGAGACCATGTCTATAAAAAAAAAACAAAAACAAAAACAAAACAAAAAAAATTAGCTGGGCATGGTGGCACACGCCTGTAGTTCCAATTAGGAGACTGAGGCAGGAGAATCACTTGAACCCGGGAGGGGAGGTTGCAGTGAGCCGAGATTGTGCCACTGCACTGCAACTTGGGCAACAGTGAGACTTTTTCTCAAAAAAAAAAAAGAAAAAAAAGCTCTCAGTTTCCCACATAGACCATTTCTTCACATAAAAACCATTCTATAGGCTGGGCACAATGGCTCACGCCTGTAATCCCAGCACTCTGGGAGGCCAAGGCCAGAGGATCACCTGAGGTCGGGAGTTCAAGACTAGCCTGACCAACATGATGAAAGCTTGTCTCTACTAAAAATACAAAATCACCTGGGTGTGGTGGTGCATGCCTGTAATCCCAGCTACTCAGGAGGCTGAGGCAGGAGAATCGATTGAACCCTGGGGGCAGAGGTTGCAGTGAGCCGAGATCACGCCATTGCACTCCAGCCTGGGCAACAAGAGCGAAACTTCATCTCATAAAAAAAAAACAACATTCTGTTATAGTGAGAATATAAACCACACTTAAAAGTACAGTCAAGCAGCCTAGGCATGGTGACTCACGCCTGTAATCCCAGCACTTGGGGAGGCCAAAGTAGGTGGATCACCTGAGGTGGGGAGTTCAAGACCAGCCTGGCCAACATGGTAAAAGCCCATCTCTACTAAAAATACAAAAATTAGCTGGGCATGGTGGCACATGCCTGTAATCCCAGCTACTTGAAGAGGCTGAGGCAGGAGAATCACTTGCACCCAGGAGGCAGAGGTTACAGTGAGCTGAGATGGAGCCATTGCACTCCAGCCTGAGTGACAAGAGTGAAACTTCATCTCAAAAAAAACAAAAAATGTAGTCAGGCTGGCATGTGGCTCACGCCTGTAATCCCAGCACTGTGGGACTTTGGGAGGCTGAGGTAGGAGAATCACTTTAGCCCAGGGATGTCAAGGCTGCAGTGAGTTGTGCCATTGTATTCCAGCTTGGGTGACAGATTGAGATCCTATCACTAAACAAACAAACAAACAAACATTTTAAAACATGGAAAAGTACAGAGGGCTAAGATTTATGTTCATATCTGCCCATTGCAACATTATTTATAGTATCAGAAAACTAAAAACAATAAAAATGTGTAACCATTTGTATGCCTAAATATCTTCACTTGATGATAGGTATTGTGTTTAAAAAGGTGTAATAAACTTTAACAAAGAAAACCTAGGCTGGGTGCGGTGGCTCATGCCTGTAATCCCAGCACTTTGGGAGGCCGAGGCGGGTGGATCATTTGAGGTCAGGAGTTCGAAACCAGCCTGTCCAACATGGCGAAACCCTGTCTTTACTTAAAATACAAAATTAGCTGGGCATGGTGGTGCATGCCTGTAATCCCAGCTACTCAGGAGGCTGAGGCAGGAGAATAGCTTGAACCTGGGAAGCGGAGGTTGTAGTGAGCCAAGATCGTGCCACTGCACTCCAGCCTAGGCAACAAGAGCAAAACTCCATCTCAAAAAAAGAAAAGAAAAGAAAAGAAAAGAAAACCTAAAAAGCAAGATACTGTTAAACTGTATGTACAGAATGATCTCAACTGTGTTTAAAAATAAAGAAAAAAAGATTAAAAAAATAAAAATATTAAGATTCCATCTACTTGGAGAAGACGATGTTTTTTTCAGGAGAATGTATTACATATAGAAAGAATGTTAAGGTTCACTAGGACTAGATAGGAGAACTTAATCATAAGATAAATACAAGTGAGGAAAGGGATTAGATAAATCATATGAAGTAAATAGAATCTAAGAGTTTAAGGCCGGGTGCAGTGGTTCATGCCTATAATCCCAGCACTGTGGGAGGCTGAAGTGGGTGGATCATTTGAGGTCAGGAGTTTGAGACCAGCCTGACTAATATGGTGAAACCCCGTCTCTAATAAAAATACAAAAAAAATTAGCCGGGCGTAGTGGTGCATGCCTGTAGTCGCAGCTCCTTGGGAGGCTGAGGCAGGCAGGAGAATCTCTTGAACCAGGAGGCAGAGGTTGCAATGAGCTGACATGGTGCCACTGCTTTCCAGCCTGGGCAACAGAGCAAGACTCAGTCTCAGAAAAAATAATAATAATAATAATAATTCAGGGAAATTGCATCATCTATGTCTTTAATTTCTGACAAGTCAACTATGTTCACACGACCTGTATTTTTCATACAACAGAAGCCTGAAATGGAAACCAATGACTTCATTTGCTGCTGATCCACAGCAACAGTGATGGACTCCAACACTGGGGGAAAATCTGGCTGCACTGGATTTATGAAGAGATGGTAAAGAATGTATTAATCCTGACTACTACTATACTCTGGACAACTCAAGGGATTTTTCCAGAGTAATATTCACAGATCAGATGCAATTTTCATTTGACTTAACTGTAGAATATAACTTTTGGTGCTGGTTTCAGCAGCACATATACTAAAATTGGGATGAGGCAGAGATTAGCATGTCCCCTGCATAAGAATGACATGCAAATTTATGAAGCATTTCATATTTTAAAATACCTATCAGGTACTATGCTTAGTATTTAATTAAAAAAAAATGGAGACAGAATTCACATAGCAGCACTCACCCTTTTAAAGTATAAATTTGTTTTGTTGTTGTTGTTGGTTTGTTTTTATGTTTGTTTGTTTGTTTGAGGCAGCTTTTGCTCTGTTACCCTGGAGTGCAGTGGCATGATCTTGGCTCACTGCAACCTCCACCTCCCCAGTTCAAGTGATTCTCCTGCCTCAGCCTCCTGAGTAGCTGGGATTACAGGCACCTGCCACCATGCCCAGCTAAGTTTTGTATTTTTAGTCGAGACAGTTTTTCACCATGTTGGCCAGGTGGTCTCGAACTCCTGACCTCAAGTGATCTGCCCACCTCAGCCTCCCAAAGTGCTGGGATTGTAGGTGTGAGCCACTGCGCCCAGCCCAGAACCTCCCTTTCCAGTTTGAACTCCCTCAGGTCTCCTACTCTTACCTCTGCACTTCCAGCATTACCTCCTCCTTCTCCTCCAGTCTAAATCCCACCCATTTTACAAGTCCTACTTCAAATCACGAGTTATTTGATAAAGCCTTCCCAGGCTCTCTGACCCAGAGAGACAGCTTCCCAAATGCCATTGCATACAGTAGCTGCACCATTTGTTTGGCAAATACTCTGCCTTTCTGGCATATATTCGTGGCACATTGTAGATGCTGCATGTATGCTGAATGAATGAATGAATGAATCTCTACACCAGATTATAAGAAAACTGAAAGTCGTGTCTTACGCTACGTTCTAATCCAGGGCTGTAGAGTCGTTGAGGAGAGATATTTGGCAATGATGAAAAGATTTTAAAAGCCTAGGAGCCCCATGGAGGGAGGAGCATTTCCCAGAGTTCTCTCTGCTTCTTTAGTTTAGAGCAACACCAATTTACCTTCTGGCTATGATTGAAATGTTTGTGTTCCCCAAAATTCATATATTAAAAACCGAATCTTCAAGGTGATGGATGGTATTAGCAGGTGGGTCCACGAGAGGTGATTAGGTCAAGAGAGGAAGCCCTCATGAATGGAATTAGTGCCCTTAAGAAAGAGGCCTCAGAGGGCTGCCTCTCCCCTTCCACCATGTGCGGACATGGAGAGAAGGTACTGCTCACCAACAAGAAGGCAGGCTCTCTGCAGACACCACATTTGCCGGCATCTTGATGAAAGACTTCCCAGCCTCCAGAGCCATGAAGAAACACATCGTTGTTGTTTGTTTACTTATTTATTTTTGAGACAGAGTTTCACTCTTGTCGCCCAGGCTGGAGTGCAATGTCGCGATCTCTGCTCACTGCAACCTCCGCTTCCTGGGTTCAAGCAATTCTCCTGCCTCAGCCTCTGGAATAGCTGGGACTACAGGCATGCGCCACCATGCCCAGCTAATTTTTGTATTTTTAGTAGAGATGAGATTTCACTGGTCATGGGCCAGGCTGGTTTTGAACGCCTGACCTCAAGAGATCTACCTGCCTCGGCCTCCCAAAGTGTTGGTATTACAGGCGTGAACCACTGCTCCTGGTCCATCATTGCTGTTTATAAGCCACTCAGTCAATGTTATAGCAACCCAAACAGACTGAGACACTCCTGAAAAAGCATGCCAAGAGGAAAGGGTCTTTTCTTCTTTCGGGGTCAGGGTCAGGGATGGCCTTTAGTAACCATTTTGCTTTGTACCTTTCCTGTCCAACTTCTCATGCTCTCTTGATTTGATACCCAGGTATATGGACTCTGACAGGGCCACCAACAGCACATCTGGAAAGTGCTCTGGTAGCACAAAGGTGTCCGTCCTTTCAGCCACCACTGCCTATGGAGAGAGGGACAGAAGTAATAAGTGAGAAGACCCCTCATACCTCTCTCACTCTACCTCATGATGATATTCTTCAAAATCTCTGGGCTCCTTTCTTTGAGCACCATTAGTATATTATAATATGGTATGTTATAACAGTATAATGTAGTGTAGTGTAGTATAATGTATTATATTGGCCAATTTATTTTTTGTTTATTTTTTTAGGTTTCTGCAGCTGTCTAGTTTCTGTTACTCTGTTGTCCCATAAGTTGGATACCACTATTTTATGTGTAATTCAATTTTTCTTTTTCTTTTATTTTCTTTTCCACTGCAACCTCTGCCTCCCAGGTTCAAGTGATTCTCCTGCCTCAGCTTCCTGAGTAGCTGGGACTACAGGTGCATGCCACCACGCCTGGCTAATTTTTGTATTTTTAGTAGAGACGCGATTTCACCATGTTGGCCAGGCTGGTCTTGAAGTCCTGACCTTGTGATCCACCCACCTTGGCCTCCCAAAGTGCTGAGATTACAGGTGTGAGCCACCGTACCAGCCTTGTAATTCGATTTTTCTAGCTAATGACAATCAATTTCTGAAAATAAATGCTTTTACTTTTATCTTACTATTTTGAAAAAATATCTTTAGCAGAACTTTTTCTCATCAGTGAATAGTGTTCATTGAACAGTTCTTCCTGGTCAAGGAAAAGGAAAAAGGAAACTTCTGGGTTACTTTTGGCCTTATGATTCCAACTACCCATCAGCGGACACTTCACAAAATGCTATTTGTTGTCTCACATATTTGACAGATGAGTTGAAATCCTTTTATATAATTCAGCAAACATTTAACATGGGAACACTGTGCTAGGCTTTTGTGAAATATGTAGATGAATGAGAAAGTCTTGGCCATCCGTGGATGATAAGACACGAACACAGATAACTTCACAAGAACTATTTCAGGCATCCCTTCTGACTCACCACTGGCAATAGATTGGGCCTTAGACCAAGAAAAACGAAACGCAAGATTAAAAAAAAAATCCTTTCAATTTACTGGGCAACCAACCAAAACTACAGACTTTTCAGATTTTAGATAACATTACAAAGAATCTTTCTTGATTATACGTTTGTTCTTGTAGCAATATAAAACGATTTCTGTGTTTATAGTTAAAGTGCTGGTTCTGGGACTGTTTTACCGTTGGGGATATATGTGAATTTTTACTTGTGTTTAATTTCAGAGAATGAATACGTAATTCTCGTCCTCCCCAGCCCCCGCCTACCTTCGGGCAGTGGGGGGTGGGGGGAGGGAATCAGGAAGGAACTAAAATACAAGGCTTTTCCTCCCATTTTACATTCCAACCTGTCTCACAGGAAATGAACAAAATAGTGATTCTCAAATGTAACACTGTACTTTTCTGTGCTGTGCTACAAAAAGACCTTTACAGGAATTTTGTGTGTTCCGGAAGTTGAATGTTTTAAGGACAAATGTGGAACTTGGATTTTCTTTTCTTTCTTTTTTTTTTTTCTTTTTTTGTTGAGACAGAGTCTCACTCTGTCCCCAAGGCTGGCGTGCAGTGCAGTGGAGGGGTCTCAGCTCACTGCAACCTCCAACTCCAGGGTTCATGTGATTCTCCTGTCTCAGCCTTCCAAGTAGCTGGTATTACAGGCACCAGCCACTACACCCGGCTTGTTTTTGTATTTTACGTAGAGATAGGGTTTCACCATGTTGGCCAAGCTGGTCTTGAACTCCTGGCCACAAGTGATCCACCCACTTCGGCCTCTCAAAGTGTTGGGATTATAGGTGTGAACCACCAAGTCTGGCCAAGAACTTGGATTTTCATATCCTGAAGAATAAATGCCAAACTCTTTTACATTGAAGATCTGCAAAATCTCATCCCAAATCATTTCCAGCTTTATCTATATATCCATCCTTACTCCATGTACCCAGCAATATCTTGTGAAGTATGTCGAATATTTTTATTTCTGAAATTGGATTCCACTGCCCCCCCTTTAAAATACCCTTTTCTTTCCTCCCAATCCTACTGCTAAAATCCTCATCTTTCAAGGCACATCTTCAAAGAGGAGGCATCCATAAAGCATCCCACTCAACCATTCTCCAAACTAGTATTTCTCCTTTCCTGAATTTTAATAATTTTTCTATAATTAAGAGTTATTATGGCGGGGCACAGTGGCTCGCAGTCAATCCCAGCACTTTGGGAGGCTGAGGCGGGCGGATCACAAGGTCAGGAATTTGAGACCAGTCTGGCCAATACGGTGAAGCCCCGTCTCTACTAGAAATACAAAAATTAGCCAGGCATGGTGCCGTGCCTGTAGTTCCAGCTACCCAGGAGGCTGAGGCAGGAGAATTGTTTAAGCCCAGAAGGCACAGATTGCAGTGACCTGAGATCGGCCACTGTACTCCAGCCTGGGCGACAGAGCAAGAGTCTGTCTCAATACAAAAAGAAAAATTAAAAGAAAAGTTATTGCTTTTCTAATCAGAAATAAAAACTAAATGGCTTGCCTTTGCTTTACTGGTAAATTAAAAAAAAAAAAACTAAAAAGTATGAACTAGCTTGTCAAATACAACATGCACCTAACTTTTTTTTTTTTTTGAGACTGAATCAATCTTGGCTCACTGCAACCTCCACCCCCCAGGTTCAAGTGATTCTCTTGCCTCAGCCTCCCTAGCAGCTGGAGTTACAGGTGCACACCAACACGCCTGGCTAATTTTTGTATTCTTAGCAGAGACGGGTTTTACCATATTGGCCAGGCTAGTCTTGAACTCTGACTTAAGGTGATCCACTGGTTTGGGCCTCCCAAAGTGCTGGGATTACAGGCGTGAACCACTGCACCCAGCCTAAACTTTTACGCCTTGAATATAAGCAGGACATAACTGATATCCGCCCAAAGGTGCGTTAGCCTCATTCTCTGATCAGTCTCTCCCCGCTCCCACTTTCAGCCCCTACCCTCATTGCAAATACATAGCAATAAAAAGTTTATCAAAAAGGGAAATAAAAATGATGTAGTTGGTTCAGAATGCAAAAACTTAAATACTCCATGGCACAGAAACAAACAAAAATTACACAGTGAAGTGCTGAATCGCAGCTATATACCTACTTGCCTTCTATTCTCACGTCCAGGGCTTTAGCTCCCACAGGGTAGTCAAGACTAACAGCAGACAACATCACGCAGAGAGCTTTGAGGATGGGGACTAGGGATGGGGCTCCCTCTTGTGATGGAGCCTGAAAAAAAGCTGGATACCCTATGGCTTAAAGCTACAGAAGCGGCAGAAGTTAGGAAAAGAGGAATTTAAAGACAGAGCCTGATGTAGTAAATGCACCAGAAGAAAAAAATACAACATTTTAATGGAAGATTTTTTTAAATGACAAATTAATACATGTCATAGTCCTATACATTTTTCTCAAATTGACATGTGGGTTTAATTTTTTGGTATTCCTGCCTTACTTTGATATTGTAAATATTGTGATAAATAATGTGTAAATATTGTGATATTTACAATATGAAAGTAAGGAAATAATGCAGGAATACCAAAAAAACTTCTGTGTTTCTGCTTCTGAACTGAGGTCCCAGGCTGCTATGTGGAGGTAAAGGCAATACTGTCAGGTAGGAAAAAGTGAGCATGGAGGAAACAGGAAAGAAAAAAGAAATAAAAGACTACAGCTCTTTCTGCTCAGAACAGCCTCGTGCAAAGTAAAATTCAAAACCACATTAAAATATTTTACATAAGAAAGACTACGAACTCCACCTCCTCAGTTAAGAGTATGAATTCACTCTAGATAAAATTAGGCTTGGCCACCTGTAATCCCAGCACTTTAGAAGGCTGAGGCAGGTGAATCACCTGAGGTCAGCAGTTCAAGACCAGCCTGGCCAACATGGTGAAACCCTGTCTCTACTAAAAATACCAAAAATTAGTCAGGCGGGCACCTGTAATCCAAGCTACTCAGGAGTCTGAGACAAGAGAATCGCTTGAACCCGGGAGGAGGAGGTTGCAGTGAATCAAGATCGTGCCATTACACTCTAGCATGGGTGACAAGAGCAAAACTCTGTCTCAAAAAAAGAAAAAGAAAATAGGCCTGGCATGGTGGCTCTTCCTTGTAATTTCAGCATTTTGGGAGGTCATGGGTTTGAGACCAGCCTGGGCAACATAGTGTGACCTTGACCTTAACCTAAAAATAAAAAAAAATTAGCCAGTGTGGTGGCTCACTTCTGCAGTCCTAGCTACTCAGGAGGCTGAGGCGAGAGTATGGCTTGAGCCCAGGAGATTGAGGCTGCAGTGAGCTATGATCATGCCACCTCACTCCAGCCTGGGCTGCAAAACAAGACTCTGTCTCAAAAAAATAAAATAAAATAAATAATTAATTTCATAGAACCGCTTGAAAAGGAATTGAAAATAAATGTGCTTATGATACTTAAAGAGATAAATAAAGATATTCCCTTCATTAAAAAAGAACAGGAAAGTAGGAAGCAAAATAATCTATTATAGAACAAGATCATGAAGAGAAATAAATAGATATTTAAAATTTGACATTAAAATTTAAAAATCAGTTGAAAAAATGAACTCTAGGCTGGATACCTTTGAAGAGGGGATTACTGAATTGTAGAGGAGGAATTCATGCAATCATGGCCAAAGACGGAATAACAGGAGTGTACAATGAAATGGCATTGAGGTTAGTTTGCAAGGATTCCAGAAGAAAATGAAGGATACGTTGAATCCTTATATCATAAGTGTGTTACATACCAAAAGGAAAAAAAAGTCAAATCATTAAAGAGAGATTTAAAAACATCAAGAACAAACAAGAAAATTTTAAGGGCTATCAGAGATAAAAGACAGATTGAGGCAAAGGAATGACAATCAGGCAACCATCTTCTCAACTAAAAGATAAAATGCCACAAGGAAACCAGTGAAGTAGTATCTTCAGGGTGCTGAGGGAAAACAGTATCTACACTGCTGAACTACTACACTGTGGGTGGAAAATAAACTTTTCATCTTTTTCCCAAAAAATATACTTAATAAGCTTGTTATATAAAATCAAACAATATTTTTGACATTTTGTCAATAATTCAAACTCTTACCAATAATTCAAACTCACTGATATCTAAGGGAGTGCTTTGCATTTTGGAGGATTCCCTAAACTAAACATATATTTACACATTTACAACATATGTAACTATGACTGAAGAACTACTTCAAATAATGTTGAAATTCACAGAATTCTAAAGATTTATAGCTTGCAACAGCTGGGGCTGAAAAAAAAAGATATATAGCGTAGAAGTATCATAAATTTGTCTGCAGTCAAACGGACTGTATTAATTATGAAAAAAATGTCTCAGCTTTGCACAGTGTCAGTATCATAGCCAATGAGGTTTATCTGAGGCTTGATTATTGCTAATTGAAAACTCTTCCCAATACCCCACCATGACGACTTGAAATATAGTCGGCATTGACAATTTTTGACAGTCTCTATGGACACTGAAAAAAAAAAAAAAGAAAAAGAAAAAAAGTCTTAACAACTATTAAACCAAAAGGAGAAAGAAATCAAGGGGAAATATATGGTTTTGAAGTTCTGTGATAAATGGAAGATTAGTAACTGCAGTTTTCTCCATTAAAAGTAATGGCAAGCGGGGCACAGTGGCTAACCCCTGTAATCCCAGCACTTTGGGAGGCTGAGGCAGGTGGAACACAAGATCAGGAGTTCAAGACCAGCCTGGCCAAATGGTAAAACCCAGTATCTACTAAAAATACAAAAAAAAAAACAAACCCAGCCAGGTGTGATGGTTGGCGCCTGTAATCCCAGCTACTTGGGAGGCTAAGGCAGGAGAATTGCTTGAACCTGGGAGATGGAGGCTGCAGTGAGCTGAGTTCAGGCCACTGTACTCCAGCCTGGGCAACAGAGCAAGACTCTGTCTCGGGGAAAAGAAAAAAAAAAGTAATAATATAAAATTGATTTAATGACCAAAATTTCTTATTGAATCCCCTGATTGTCAATTTTGGCAGCTTAGCTCCATGTGGCAGAAGGTAGTGTGCTATGCTGTCAGAAACTCTCCTGTCTCCTCAGAGCTGTGCCAAATGCAGTAAGAACCCTGACTGAAAGTTAAGAAGTTGATGTTAGCAACTTTGAGTGCTGCACACACGTTCCCCATAGAGGCTAAATCCTTATGCTTGTATGTATCCCTGAAAGATTTTAAGGCTTGTCACCCTTTCATACCAAAAAATATCTTCTCAACATCCTTTAAAAGCGTTCCTTAGTTTGCAGGGGGTGACAACCACATATATCATATACTGAAATTTATCACAATAAGGTTCAAATCCTATTTTATATTTTAAACTACACCATGGTAATATTTAAACCATCCCATTCCAGACAATATTCCATGCTAGAAGAGTAAATATCTTTAAAAAAAAAATACTGGTCAGGAATGGTGGCTCATGCTTGTAATCCCAACACTTTGGGAGGCTGAGGTCGGCAGATCACGAGGTCAGGAGTTCCAGACCAGCTTGGCCAACATGGTGAAACCCCGTCTCTACTAAAAATACAAAAATTAGCTGAGCATGGTGGTGTGCACCTGTAGTCCCAGCTACTCGGGGGGCTGCGGCAGGAGAATTGCTTGAATTCTCCCCACTACAGGAAGAGAGCATGCTGATTGGTCAGCTCAGTTTGATTACAGGGTCCTGGTTGTTACATATTTTGAATAATACTTTGTAGCAGGTCTTCTTGAAAGTGGCAAGAGGAAGAGTGACTCAGATACATTTGTACACAGAAAACAGATTTTAGCATACTAATTGATAAATTATGTCAGAAAATGTATTCAACGATTGTGAAAACAATTACGGGGTGAGAGCGCTTAAAGAATGTTAAAGTAAACCTCCTGAGAACACTGTTATGATGGGGTGGGGCGTAAAGTTATACAGCAAATTGTTCAACATAATTTATTATGTCACGATGTGTTTAAGAAAAGATAAAAACACTAAAAAGCTTCTGATTTTGTTAGAAAAAAGTATTTTATCTATGTAATAGATAAAAGTATTTTATCTATCTATGGTGGCTCACGCATGTAATCCCAGCACTTTGGGAGGCTGAGGCAGGCAGGTCACCTCAGGTCAGGAGTTCAAGACCAGCCTGGCCAACATGGTGAAAACGCATCTCTACTAAAATACAAAAAGTTACCAGGCGTGGTGGTGTGCCCCTGTAATCCCAGCTACTCGGGAGGTTGAGGCATGAGAATCTCTTGAACCCAGGAGGTGGAGGTTGCAGTGAGCTAAGATCACACCACTGCACTTCAGCCTGGGTGACAGAGTGAGACCCTGTCTCCAGAAAAAAAAAAAAAAGAAAAGAAAAAAGCAGTTTATCAAATAATATACATGTAAAAAATTTTAAAGTCTATTGTGAAAGAATCAAATTGTATAGCCTCCGGTAGGAAAAAGAAAGAAAATATAGGAAAATTTATCAAACCAATTGGTTAGTCCAGGCAAACGACACAGGTTGTGTTAAGGCAATGATAGAGAAGAAAAAAGGGTAATAAACAGAAAGCCTCTGCTGAACGAGCTTTTAAAAATACCCATGCTCTTTGGAACACTTGTGCACAGTTCGTGAGAATGTAAAATGGTGCAGCTGCTATGGAAAACAGAATGGAGGTTCCTCAAAAAATTAAAAATATACTTACCATATGATCCAGCAATTCCACTTCTAGCTACATATCCGAAAGAATTGAAAGCAGGATTTCAAAGAGATATAGTATTTGCATACCCGTGTTCACAGGGGCATTATTCACAATAGCCAAGATGTGGAGACAACCTAAATGCCCATCCATAGATAAATGGAGAAAGAAAATGTGTTATGTATATACCATGAAATATTATTCAGCCTTAAAAAGAAGGAAATGCTGACACAAGCTACAACATAGATGAGACTTGAGGCCATTACGCTAGACATAAGCCACAAAAGACAAATACTGTATGATTCTACTTATATGAGGCATCTAAAGTAGTCAAACTCATAGAAACAAAAAGTAGAACAGTGGTTGCTGGGAGCTGATGAGAAGGAGAAGTGGGGAGTTGTTTAATGGGTGTAGAGTTTCAGCTTTGCAAGATGAAAAAGTTCTGGAAATCTGTTTCCCCGCAATGAACACTTAACACTTAAAAATGGTTAAGATGGTAAAGTTTACATTGTGGGGTTTTCTTTCGTTGTTGTTGTTTGTTTTACCACAATTTTAAAAAATGCCCATTCTGGCCAGGTGCGGTGGCTCATGCCTGTAATTTTGAGGGACTATGTTACTTCTCTTCTCAGGTCCATAAGAACTTCCCAGCACCATACCTCCATCCACCTCCCCATCTGGGAGCCTAGAGTTCTTTGTCTAACTTTCCGGCTTGCGGCTTGCGTGGGAAGGGTAGACAACCCAGGAGAGCTTCCTTTGTTTAGAAAGCCCACCAAAAACCTTGGTAGGAGGGGCTCTATTGCGAGCCACGCAGCCAATCCAACATCAGAGTCAAAGATCAATCACTCCAGAGGAAGTTTGGAAAAGCTCCTCTCACTGGACGAAAACTTGAATGGGGCGGGAGTAACTCTGGGGTTAAATTCCCCTTACTCCCTTACTCTCTTATCTATATGGATTTCCCTCTCTGGGATCCCCTCCCACGGCAGCGTGGGAGCCTTCTCTCTGTCTCTCTCTCTCTCTTTACCTGTGCGGACTCCATCTCTGGGTTCCCTCCCACGGCAGCGTGGGAGCTTGCGCGCTCTCTCTATATATATGTATACATATTTCTCTTTCTCTCTCCCTAATAAATTGCTTTTCTGCAAAGCTCTTTGGGTCTGATATTTACTGGCACAAGCTCACCGCCACTGCCAGGGCCCTCCTCCCCATTCTTGGGTGAGTGAGGCCCAAGGACCTGGGAAACCACATCCAATTGGAGAACAGTGAGTGTCTTTGAAACACCCCCACAGCCCTGCTCCTGTCACCGGTTACAATACCAGTAGTTTGGGAGGCCATGGCGGGTGGATCACCTGAGGTCAGGAGTTCCAGACCAGCCTGGCCAACATGGTGAAACCCCATCTCTACTAAATATACAAAAATTAGGCAGGTATGATGGTGCAAATCTGAAATCCCAGCTACTTGGGAGGCTGAGGCAGAAGAATTGTTTGAACCTGGGAGGTGGAGGTTGCAGTGAGCCAAGATAGCGCCATTGCACTCCAGCCTGAGCAACACAGTGAGACTCCATTTCAAAAAAAAAAAAAGAAATTATACAGCAGGTGGAGGCCCAGAATTTGAAGGAAACTCAGCTTCTTCACTCACTGTATGTGGCAGCTGAGACCTCACCTCTCAACTTGCAATGGACAGAGTTCAGTGGAGCTTCTTAACCGGGATGGGAGAAGCAAATGGAGAAATAAAGGAACTACTCAAAGAAAAGCCGGTGTAGCAGTTATTGATATTAGACAAAATGGAAGGTGAAGCAAAAAAGTTTAGCTAACAAAGGATGCTACATAATTATCAAGGAAGAAAAATCACGTATGACCATGAATTTGCATGTTCCCAACAACATGGTTAGAAGATGTATAACACAAAAATGACAGAAGGACAAGGAGATACTTACAAATCATGATGGAGATTTTTTTCTTTTTTTTTATTTTTTGAGATAGAGTCTCACTCTGTTGCCAGGCACCAGGTTGGAGTGCAGTAGTGTGATCTCAGCTCATTGCAACCTCCACCTCGCGGGTTCAAGCATTCACCTGCCTCAGCCTCCTGAGTAGCTGGGACTACAGACATGTGCCACCACACCCAGCTAATTTTTATATTTTAGTAGAGATGGGGTTTCACTGTGTTGGCCAGGATGGTCTTGATCTCTTGACCTCGTGATCCACCTGCCTTGGCCTCCCAAAGTGCTAGGATTACAGGCGTGAGCCACTGCGCCCGGCCTTTCTTTTTTTTTTTGAATGGAGTCTAGGTCTGTCTCCCAGGCTAGAGTGCAGTAGCTTGATCTCAGTTCACTGCAACCTCTGCCTCCCAGGTTCAAGTGATTCTTCTGCCTCAGCCTCCCGAGTACCTGGGATTATAGGCATGCACCATCACACCCAGCTAATTTTTGTATTTCTAGAAGAGATAGGGTTTCACTGTGTTGGCCAGGCCGGTCTCGAACTCCTGACTTAGTACTCTGCACACCTTGGCCTCCCAAAGTGCTGGGATTACAAGCATGAGCCACTGAGCCTGGCTGATGGGGAATTTTTAACACCAGTATCAGAAGCTATGAAAACCAAAGGACATAAAAACCTTAGGAAAGGCTGGGCGTAAAAGGAAACGAGAACCTTCCGAGAGACAAGAAGTGGAAGCTGCGTCTGTCAAGGCCTAGGCACCAAAACTATCATGGTCACAATCTTTTCCACTGTATTCTGTGGATCAGGGCAGTTGCAGAATCTGGCTAAATTGAAGGGGATAAGCATGGACTTTGCCTCTTGATGGGACAAAGAATGAGTAGACACCCTTAATCTGCAAAAGGATGGCAGACCAAATGAATGATTTCCAACCCAGTGAATAGGCTACCACTGGGATGAGTCACTAGCAATGTCTGCTCTTGTGCCTGAGTTCCATCTCCATGAAGTATGATTACTTAGGCCAGGGGAGGGCAGGTCACCTTGATGACAGTCCTACCAAGGACATGTAATAAGGAAGCGGTGGTTTCCCAAAAGAAAATCAAGGCATTCTCACCACAAAATGGGTGAATGTGTGCTGCAGAATGACGTTTATTGTTTGTTTGAAATCTATTTTTAGTCAGGTGCAGTGGCTCATGCCTGTAATCCCAGCACTTTGGGAGGTGGAAGTGAGAGGATCACTTGAGCCCAAGAGTTCGAGACCAGTCTGGGCAACATGGCAAGACCCTGTCTCTACAAAAAACACAAATATTACTTAAGCATACTGGCATGCCTTGTAGTCTCAGCTACTTGGGAATCTGAGGTAGGAGGGTTTCTTGAGCCCAGGAAGTTGAGGCTGCAGTGAGTTGCCCTCTGCACTCCAGCCTGAGCAACAGAGAGACCTCATCTCTTAAAACACACACACACACACACACACACAGGGCTGGGCTCAGTGGCTCAGGCCTGCAATCCTAGGACTTTGGGAGGCCAAGATGGGTGGATTGCTTGAGCTCAGGAGTTTGAGACCAGCCTGGACAACATGGTGAGACTTCGTCTCTATAAAACACACACACACACACACACACAAATTAGCTGGGCATGATGGTGCATCCCAGTTACTCAGGAGGCTGGGCGACAGAGTGAGACCCTATTTAAAAAAAAAAAAAATCTAGTTTTGTCCAAAGTGAGAATCTTCACAGCAAGCAACACCCTTCCCCTCATCCTCTTCACACCCAAAACTTATCCCCTATGTCCCCTTATTTTATTGAAATAAATATTTTCTGGCAGCAGTGCTAGGCAGGCGTAGGCTAGGCTAGGTAATTAAGGACAAATCAGACATGGAATTGCCCTCGAGTAGTTCACTGTCATCGGGAGAAAAAGGCAAGAAATAACAGTAGCAACAGAGAGAAAGAGGAAAGTGTTATAAGGGGCACAGCTAAAGCATCCTGGAAATTTAGGGGAGAGAGATTACTTCCAGCTGCACCCTAATCACATACTGCCTCACAGCTCTTGTGTGATTGTCTTGTCTGGTTATTAACTCCTGTATTGTTAAACAACAGCAAGCCAGTCACACTGAATAATTCATGATGTTGCTTCTTCCTCCACATCCAGATCATCAGCTCCCCTATGTCAGGATTGGAGACTCTGAAGGGGTTAATATCTATATCCCTTTTTTTGTGAGACGGAGTTTCGCTCTTGTCTTCTAGGCTGGAGTGCAATGGCACACTCTCGGCTCACTGCAACCTCTGCCTCCTGGGATCAAGCGATTACGGATACTGTAATCCCAAGTATCTGGGATTACAGACGTGCACCACCATGCCTGGCTAATTTTGTATTTTCAGTAGAGACGGGATTTCATCATGTTGGTCAGGCTGGTCTCGAACTCCCAATCTCAGGTGATCCACCTGCCTCGTTCTCCCAAAGTGCTGGGATTACAGGCATGTGCCACCCAGCTTTTTTTTTTTTTTTTTTTTTTTTGAGATGGAGTCTTGCTCTGTCGCCCAGGCTGGAATGCAGTGGTATGATCTCGGCTCACTGCAACCTCCACCTGCTGGGTTCAAGCGATTCTCCTGCCTCAGCCTCCCGCGTAGCTGGGATTATAGGCATGTACCACCAAGCCCAGCTAATTTTTGTATTTTTAGTAGCGACGAGGTTTCACCGTATTGGCCAGGCTGGTCTCGAACTCCTGACCTCAAGTGATTCACCTGCCTAGGTCTACAGCCTATCTATAGCCTATCTAAGGTCTATCGGTAGCCTTAAGAATACCTGCTTCAGCAAAAGAGACCACCAATAAAATGTTATGGGAATAAAGTCTTTAACAATATAGTCCTTTATTAGCTTACTAATATTCCTTCCATGCATTCAACAAAATAGTAAATTCAAAGTGATAAACAGAAGACTGCTTTTCAGCCAGGCACGGTGGCTCATGCCTAGAATCCCAGCACTCTGAGTGGCCAAGATGGGTGGAGCACTTGAGGTGGGGAGTTCGAGACCAGCCTCTAATAAAATACAAAATTAGCTGGGTGTGGTGGCACATCCTGTAATCCCAGCTACTGGGGAGGCTGAGGCAGGAGAATCACTTGAACCCGGGAGGTGGAGGTTGCGGTTAGCCAAGATCATGCCATTGCACTCCAGCCTGGGCAACAAGAGCGAAACTTCATCTCCAAAAAAAAAAAAGAAGACTGCTTTTCCCTATAGTCACCTTCTTTTTCTTCTAGTGGGAGAAAATGTCTTCTTATTGGTATTTACTGTTTCCAGTGATGGACATCTCAGTTGGGTTAGTCCTCTCCTGTTGGCAACGCAGAAATGTCAAAATAAAGGTAACTAGCTGTAATAGTAAATACACTGTGGGTGCTTAGACTGTTTCTATATAGTAATCTCGGACTCTTCTGAAAGCTCTTTTGTGTGTGCACCACCAGAGTATTGCCTTTTGGCATCACGTCCAAGTCTTTCCGAAAAACATGCCATGTTTTCTTTTTTTGTTTCTGATTTTTAAATGACAGATGGTTAGGAAATGGCTTCTTTACTCTTATAATTATTTTCCCCAGTTTTTCTCCATTAAACAGCAATTACTGTCATGCATAATCTTCCTAAGTAGTTATTTTCTAGCTCCTGAAAAGCGTAATCACCGTGAATGCATTCATCTTATGTACTCCATGGTTTTTCTCAGCGTGAAACTTCTACTGAATATAATTTGTACCACAGTAACTAACATAGGCACTTAAACATGTGTGGTAGTTAACTTTTTATAAGCAGACCAAATTTTTAGATGAAACATTCGTCTGTTTTACAAAAGGTCGTTTTCCTGGAATCTATCCAAAAGCACCTTCAAACGGAAATTAGAAATATGACTACCATATTTTAAATATTTTCCCAAGGGAGCGATGGAGTGAGAAAAATCTTTTTCTTCTGGCTTAAATGATCTCATACTTATACCACGCTAAGCAGTTTACAAAACATGCAAATTATTTGCTTTGTGGAGAAGTAAAATCCCTTGTAAATTTATTTCTTCATGCTAGCAATATCAAAACAATTTAACTTATATTATGCCAAATAAACTCTATTTATTTATTTATTTGAGATGGAGTTTTGCATCCACTGCACTCCAGTGGCCGGATCTAGGCTCACTGCAACCTCCACCTCCCGGGTTCAAGTGATTCTCCTCCGTCAGCCTCCCAAGTAGCTGGGATTACAGGCACTCGCCATCACACCTAGCTAATCTTTGTATTTTTAATAGAGAGAGGGTTTCACCGTGTTGGCCAGGCTGGTCTCAAACTCCTGACCTCAGGTGATCCAACTGCCTTTGCCTCCCAAAGTGTTGGGATTACAGGCGTAAGCCACCGCACTCAGCCCAAAAAAACTTTAGATTTAACAGGTAAACATATAAATCAAGTCATAACAAAGTAGTGAAAACAGAAGCAGTTATGATATCTTCAGAAGAATTATAACTTATCTAAAAGTTTGGAAGCAGTAAATGAAATATCAAAAGACAAAAACAAGAGATTTGATCATTTGTGAATTGTAATATTAAAGGTGATTTTGACAGGCCATCATCTTTCACCAGAAGCCACTCATGACGAATTTAGAATAAATTTTATTCTTGACATTTGGCATTCAGTGATGTCTACATTTTACAAATAATCTCAAAAGCCAGTGACACACAGAATTTTTTGCTTTTGTTGTTGAGTCAAAGTTTGAATTCTATGGAAGGCATAGTATCCCTGAAAGAGTCCCTCACTAAAAGGTAGGCCGAATGAGGTGGCTCACGCCTGTAATCCCAGCACTTTGGGAGGCCGAGTCGGATAGATTACCTGAGGTCAGGAGTTTGAGACCAGCCTGGCCAAGATGATGAAACCCCACCTCTACTAAAAATACAAAAATTAGCAGGGTGTGGTAGTACACATCTGTAATCTCAGATACTTGGGAGGCTGAGGCAGGAGACTCGCTTGAACCCGGGAGGAGGTGGAAGTTGCAGTGACGAGACTCCATCTCAAAAAAAAGAAAAAGTATCCTATCTGACCCCCTCCTCTTTGTTCGTGCTGCTATAACAAAATACCACAGACTGGATAATTTATTAAAAAAAAAAAAACCCAGAAATCTATTTCCTACAGTTCTGAAGTCTGGGAAGTGCAAGATGTTGCCTGGTGAGGGCCCAGTCTGCTCTCATGAACATTGCGTCCTCAGGAGGGAGGTATGCTGTGACCTCACAGCAGAGGGGAAAAGGGCAAAAGTGCTGAATGCAGCTGGTCAAGCTCTTTTGTAAAGCAGTCAAGCCTAATGCCGCTCACGAGGGTTCCACTCTCATGACTTAATCACCTCTGGAAAGCCCCACTTCTTAACACTGTGACATCAGTGATTACATTCCAAAACATGAGATTTGGAGGGAACACAGACTTTCAAACCATAGTAGACTCCTAGCACCTGAATTTCAGCGTGGCCTGCTCACTGTGACACACTCACGCTCCAGAAGTCACACATTAGTGCATTTGTACAAAGGAAAGCATTTATTACTGTGTTTTTTCTGGAATGTGGAGACTAAAAAAGGTCTCACTTAGGCCTGGTGTGGTGGCTTAAGCCTGTAATCCCAACACTTTGGGATGCCGAGGCGGGTGGATCATAGGAGGCCAGGAGTTCGAGACCAGAGATATGGCAAAACCCTGTTTCTACTAAAAATACAAAAATTAGCCCCACTGCACTCCAGCCTGGGTGACAGAGGGAGACTCTGAAAAAAAAAAAAAAGAAAGAAAAAAAGGGGGTCTGACCTTGAATGCATTTCAGGAGATTAGTATTATTCCTGGAAAATTCCACAGAACGGAGATAAAAGAAAGATAAACGGGAAGTTAGCGAAGTTCTGGAGATAGTTTCCAAATCAGGACTCTCTCTAATTGGTTTGAGAGAATTGCAACTTTGAATACAAACGGCGGTATTCGAGAAATAGAAGGAAGAAAGAAAGAAAGAGGCAGAAGACTCCTTCCCAGAGTCACACAGAACAATGACAAACAAGCTAGTGACCATGAATTCCTGACAGCGAGTCCTTTCTATCAAATGATCTCTCCAGGCAGTATCAGCAACAGACTAAGCTAAATAATGCCCAGAGTTACTCAGCCAGGCAATGTCCACAGCTGCACACCTCAGGAATGGAGGCAGCAGCTCCAGGCCTCCCCTGCGTTTCGGCGTGCGGTTGCTTCTCCTTCCTGCTTCTCCCTGAGCCTGACCCACCTCATCACCCCATGCTGAGCTGCCTGGCCCTGCAGCTGGCCTCCCAGGCTCCAGTCTGCCCCACTGACAAACTGTGAAGCACCTTCCTTGGAGTTTGCTCCGTAAAATACAGGTGTGGTTGTGTCCTTCCGAACCTTAAACTACTTCAGGGAATGGCCCATTGCTTTCATGAGACTGTTCCCACTTGATAATCGTGGTTCACACCCCTGGCGATCTGGTCTTAAGCTCCCTTTCATCACACTCTTCTCTCTGGTGAGAGAAATTCCCCTAGGTTCCGTCATGGAGGAGCCGGACTATTCACATCTCCACTGGGAGTTCCTGATGGGGTGTTCCCCTCCCTACCCCAATCACATCTTGATCGCTGGGACAAAACCCACTTCTGTCAGAAAGAAAAATGACCTCGAGGGAAATCGCCTTTGGGAAGCTTTCTCTTACCATTTCCTGTAGCCCACCAGCCCCTCCAATAGAACTGAATCCTCTTTCCTCTGGACCTCACTGGTATGCCGGGCTGATCAGGTGGGTGGGCTTGTGATATTTATTTACTCATTTTAATTAAAAAAAATTTTTTGAGACAAAGTTTCACTCTTGTTGCCCAGGCTAGAGTGCAATGTCGTGATCTCAGTTCACTGCAACCTCTGCCTCTCGGGTTCAAGCAACTCTCTGCCTTAGCCTCCCGAGTAGCTGGGATTACGCACCCACCACTGTGCCCAACTAACTTTTTTTTTGTATTTTTGGTAGAGATGGGGTTTCACCATACTGGCCAGGCTGATCTTGAACTCCTGACAGGTGATCTGCCCACCTCGGCCTCCAGAAGTTCTGGGATTACAGGCGTGAGCCACCACACCAGGTGTGATGTTTATTTGTTATCTGCCTCCCCTAGAAGAGCAGAGATCCTTAAGCGCAGAGCCAATTTTTTTTTTTTTTTTTTTTAGGCTGGAATGCAGTGAGGCTCCCTGCAGCCTCGACCTCTTAGGCTCAGGTGATCCTCCCATCTCAGCTTTCTAAGTAGCTGGGACCACAGGCATCCTCCACCACACCCAGCTAATCACTTTGATTTTTTTAGTAGAAAGGAGTTCTTGATATGTTGCCTAGGTTGGTCTTGAACTCCTGAGCTCAAGCGATCCTCCTGACTCAGCCTCCCAAAGTGCTGGGATTACAGATATGTACCACCGTGCCCCACCCAGAGCCAATATCATATTCAGTTTTCAAACTCTGATACCTAGCACAGGGACTGCCAGGTAATATGCATCGCTGATGTCTTCTGAAGGAAGGGAGGGGAAGAGGAAGAAATTTGGTGGGTGGGTGGACAAGCAGGGGTGAATGAAGACACAGGACCAAGCTTCTCCTCTGCCCCTACGCCGGCTTTCCCTGCTGCTTGGTTCTCTGTGCTCAGGACCAGAGAACCCTAGCTGCTCCGGCTGCTGCACGCACGTCTCTCTGGAACCCCTGTCTCAACTTCCCAAAGCTAAACATCACTTAGTCCCCACAAATGGGACCCTTCCACTTCCCGTTGTGGGGGCCCAGAAAGGGAGCTTAGATTCAAGGCTTGCAAACTGATGGTCCAGCACAATCTGGCAAATCAAGCCTTGGATTATTGAGGAGAAAACTATCATATACGAAGCATCTACTCCATGCAAGCCAACACACATGGCCTTCTATTGATCACATTTCAGTTCCTTTTCAGTCTTTTAAGAGAGGTGTTATTATCCTCACTGCTCAAATGAGGAAAGAGACCCAGCCAGGATTCCAGTCATTTCTTTTGTTTTTTTTTGAAATGGAGTCTCACTCTCACTCAGGCTGGAGTGCAATGGCATGATCTGGGCTCACTGCAACCTCTGCCTGCCAGGTTCAAGCGATTCTCCTGCTTCGGCCTCCTGAGTAGCTGAGATTACAGGAGCCTACCACTACTCCCAGCTAATTTTTGTATTTTTAGTAGAGACAGGGTTTCACCATATTGGTCAGGCTGGTCTCAAACTCCCAACCTTAAGTGATCCGCCCACTGCAGTCTCCAAAAGTGCTGGGATTGCAAGCATGAGCCACCACACCTGGCCCCAGCTGTTTCTTTAATGGCAAGGCCATCCTCTGATCATCACACCATGACACGTCATGGTTGGAGTCTTTTGAGACTTACAATAGAACGGTCCTTTTTTTTTTTTTTTTTTTTTTTTTGTTATTGAGTTTCACTCTTGTTGCCCAGCCTGGAGAGCAATGGTGCCATCTCAGCTTACTGCAACCTTTGCCTCATGGGTTCAAGTGATTCTCCTGCCTCAGCCTCCCAAGTAGCTCTGATTACAGGCATGTGCCACCATGCCCAGCTACTTTGTATTTTTAGTAGAGACGAGGTTTCACCATATTGGTCAGGCTAGTTTCAAATTCCTGACCTCAAGTGATCCATCCGTCTCGGCCTCCCAAAATGCTGGGATTACAGGTGTGAGCCACTGCATCCAATGGCCTGGTCCATTGTTTTAATAACTATTTACTAGATGTCTGCTGTATGGTTCATGGTTCATGGTTCATGGACTTAGAGGATTTTAGAGCTAGAAGATATCTTAGCAAACACCAAATATAATCCTCTTATTATATAACATATTAATTTTTAAATTTTTTATGAGACAGAGTCTCATAAAGTCTCACTCTGTCTCCCAGGCTGGAGTACAATGACACGATCTCTGCTCACTGCAACCTCTGCCTCCTGGTTCAAGTGATTCTCATGCCTCAGCCTCCTGAGTAGCAGGGACTAGACAGAGTGTCGTTCTTGTCGCCCAGGCTGGAGTGCAATGGTGCGATCTCAGCTCATGCAACCTCCGCCTCCGGGGTTCAGGCAATTCTCCTGCCTCAGCCTTCTGAGTAGCTGGTATTACAGGCACCTGCCACTACACCAGGCTAATTTTTGTATTTTTAGTAGAGACGGGGTGATGGGCGGGGGCAGGGTTCACTGTATTGGCCAGGCTAGTCTCGAACTCCTGACCTCAGGTGATCCACCTGCCTCAGCCTCCCAAAGTGTTGAGACTACAGGCGTGAGCCACTGCATCTGGCCAAATCCCCTTACTTTATAATGAGGAAGCTGACAACCTGATAGGATCTATAACAGTGCAGTGAACACATGCATGATATAATTTCGCTTGGCAGAGATTTTTTTCTAATTAATTTTAATAGTTTTTAAAAAATATTAATGCAATATTGAAAAAATTTAAAAACTAAATAAAACCAGAAATTAAAAATAATCCATAATACATATTCCAAAAGTGCTAACATGGTTTTAGATTTGATTTGCTTGTTCCTCATTTTAGGCCTTGCTAAGCAGATGTATTTATTAGGTGAAGGGCTATATATTTATACATGTACACACGTATATACATACAGAATTAGTTGCTATTATATTTGTTATAAAATATAGTGTTTTGTCATTAAATATTGTGAATATTTTGTTTTATTAAAATTCTCTATATTCTTTTTTTTTTTTTTGAGATGGAGCCTTACTCTGTTGCCCAGGCTGGAATGCAGTGGTGCAG
Source organism: Cacajao melanocephalus (assembly GCA_963573385.1). Classification (NCBI taxonomy): domain Eukaryota; kingdom Metazoa; phylum Chordata; class Mammalia; order Primates; family Pitheciidae; genus Cacajao; species Cacajao melanocephalus. The sequence goes on along the minus strand of CAUYLG010054022.1, from coordinate 19,095 downwards.
TCTTGACTCACTACAACTGTAGCCTCCTGGGTTCAAGCGATTCTCCTGCCTCAGCCTCCCGAGTAGCTGAGATACAGGCACCTGCCATCACGCCTGACTAATTTTTGTATTTTTAGTAGTGATGGGGTTTCGCCATGTTGGCTAGGTTGGTCTCGAACTCCTGACCTCAAGTGATTCCTCCACCTTGGCTTCCCAAAGTGTTGGGATTACAGGCGTGAGCCACTGCACCCAGCCTCTATAATTATTCTTCAGTGATGAAAATGACCATGATCAGTGCACTGGGTACAAAAATTTTTTAAATGTAATTCCAAAATAAAAACTACCTATTATCCCATCACCAAGAAATAACTATCATTAGCACCTTGACTTGGCAAGAGGTGGGGCTTTTCTTTTAGCTCTCTTTGTGTGTATGTATATAATTGAGACAAATGGAATAGATGTTTTAAATTCTTGATACATTTTGCTAAATCGTTTTTGAGAAAGTTTGTTCTGATTTAAATTCACAGCATCAGTGAATGAAAATGTTTATCTCATGATACTCTCACCAACTTTTAAAAAATTTTTTCTAATTCAATAGTGTGAAAATGGTTGTGAACGTGAACTTTAAAGAAATAACTATTGGTTGTTATGAAAATTATTGCTTCCTCATAATTATTTTATGGAGCAAATAAAATTAAGTATATAATATTAAGAGGTCTAGATATCTAAGTTCTAGTTTATATCATGCATGGCTTAAAAACAGTTTTGTAAAACTGAATTATATTAAATGGAATCAAAAGAGTAAGAAAATACCTGGTAAGGCAGGTTGTAGAGCCTTAAGTAAGACTTCTGCGGAGACATGAAGGCAGCATCTCTTTTGTGAGCTATTTGGTAATTTGAGATGGAGTCTTGCTTTGTTGCACAGGCTAGACTCGGCTCACTGCAACCTCTGCCTCCCGGGTTCAAGCAATTCTTCTGCCTCAGCCTTCCGAATAGCTGGGACTACAGGCGCCCGCCACCATGCCCAGCTAATTTTTTGTATTTTTAGTAGAGACAGGGTTTCACTGTTTTGGCCAGCATGGTCTCAATCTCCTGACCTCATGATCTGACCGCCTCCACCTCCCAAAGTGCTAAGATTACAGGCATGAGCCACCCCGCCCAGCCTAGAATTTTTGAAATACTCTACTTGGGTATATTTTGAAACCACAACTGATTTGGAGGGATACACATGAAAGACATAATTCCCAGAACACTAGAATTACAGAGCTAATCAACTTCAGAAAAAGTTTAATTACTACCTTCCTAAGGCTCCCCAATGCTGCTATATGTACTCCTCCTGTTACTTTGCACCTAAAAATTTTAAAATAAACATTTATGCCTATAAAAGTCCTAGTGTGGATTATACATCACTGTTGAACTTAGTAGTGTGACTTCACTGTCTGCTGAAGGAAAGGGAAATCGTATTTGTGGAATACAGAGTGTTTGGAGTTGGTATTTAGAGTTCTCAGCCCTGATAAGATTCCTTTTCCCTACTGAGAGGAAGCATGGCTGGTTTGTGAAGCCAGTGTGTAAGGCTACCACTGGGACCTCTAGATAAATAGATGAAACAATCTGGGGAGAAGTAGAGCAAGAGTGTAGTGGAAATGTTTGGATTGGATTTTGTAAACATCAAGATGCGTGGGAACAAATGCAAAGTTCTGGACTCTATTACAGCTCATGAATGCAATTTGATGCTGTCGTTAGTGTTGCCCTCCACAAAATGAAGTCTTTTCTCAAAGAATGTATTTTCTGGTCTGAGGCCATTACTTGTCAACAATTAATGCTATCATTGTTCTTGGGCCTTTGCATTAAAAATGTAGATGGCCATGATAATGGAGAAATGAAATTCAAACTCTTTCTCCTGACATTCAAGGCCTTAGATAGCAGGGACCTAATCCATGTTTAATCTCTCCCCTATGCAAAAGTTCGTTGAGGAAAACTAGTTACTCAACATTCTCTCCCCACCACTATTACTTTATTAGTGCTGATTGCTCTTTCTGGAATGCTGCTCTTACTAAGGCTGTCTGGCAGTTCTATCAAGGAGCATTTCAAATCCTACTTCTTCCATGATATACCTCTTCTATATCTTTTCTACTCTGATGAAGTCTCTTTCCTCTTTTTTTTTTAAATTAAAATTTTTTATGTTTACTTTATGTACAAAGAACTATCATGGTTTTTCACTGGGTAGATGCCTTGGCCATCCTCTGAAGAAAGATCATTTAGTCCAATTTGATGAAACCAATGTCATTCGCATACTGACGGAAACACGGGCGACACATACTGAGGCTATATTTCTAGGTCAGACCGTGCTGGTTTGAGCAGATGAGACAAGAGCAAGAACCTTGGCTGAATTTTTGCACGTGGCTCCAGTACAGCTACTGGTGACCCATCTTGCTCTTTGCTCTTTAAGGTAAAAATAAAATATTTTTTTGTTTTTTTTTAGATCAGTTTTAGGTTCGCAGCAACATTGAGAGGAAGATAAAAAGATATCTCATATACTTGTCCCCACAGATGCATAATGCATAACCTTTCCCATTATCAACATCCTGCACCAGAGGGGTAAACTTGTTACAACTGATGAAGCCATATTGATACAACACCATCATCCCCTAAAGCCCTTAGTTTACATTCGTGCTCTCAGTGTTGTTCATCCTATGGGTTTGCACAAATGTATGGTGAAATGTATCCACTATGAGAGTATCATACAGAGTATTTTCACTGCGCTAACCCCTGCCTCCAACCCTTAGCAACCACTGGTATTTTTACTGTCTCCATAGTTTTGCCTTGTCCTCAAGGTCAGATAGTTGGAGTCATACAGTATGCAGCCTTTTTGGGATTGGATTCTTTCACTTAGTCATATGCATTTAAGTTTTCTGCATAACTTTTGTTTTTTGAGACAGTCTCACTTTGTCACCCAGACTGCAGTGCAATGATACGATCTCGGCTCACTGTAACCTCTGCCATCCGTTTTCCAGCAATTCTTTGCCTCAGCCTCCCAAGTAGCTGGGATTACAGGTGTGTGCCACCAAGCCTGGCTAATTTTTGTATTTTTAGTAGAGACAAGAGTTTCACCATGTTGCCCAGGTTCGTCTCCAATTCCTGGCCTCAAGTGATCCACCAGTCTCAGCCTCCCAAAGTGTTGAGATTACAGGCATGAGCCACTGTGCCTGGCCTCTTCGTAACATTTTATTTCCCCCACTATCTCCAGTAATGGCTATAAGCCAACTCTTCATAACGTTTTATGGCTTGAGAGCTCTTTTGTTTTCCCTTCCCTCCCCTCCCCTCCCTTCCTCCCCTCCCCTCCCTTCCTCCCCTCCCCTCCTCCCCTCCTCTCCCTTCCACTCCTCTCCCCTCCCCTCCCCTCCTCCCCTCCTCTCCCTTCCACTCCTCTCCCCTCCACTCCTCCCCTTCTCTCCCCTCCCCTCCTCCCCTTCTCTCCCCTCCCTTCCTCATTTCCTCCCTCCCTCTCTCCCTCCCTTCTTTTTTATTCCTCCCTTCCTTCTTCCTTCCTTTGTTTTCTTGAGACAGTCTTGTCTGTCACCCAGGCTGGAGTGCAGTGGTGTGATCATGGCTCACTGCAGCCTCAACTTCCTGAAGTCAAGTGATCCTCCCATCTCAGCCTCCCAAGTAGCTGAGACTCCAGGTGTGCAACACCATGTCTGTCTAATTCTTTAATTTTTTGTAGAGACGAGGTGTTACTATGTTGCCCAGGCTAGTCTCAAACTCCTGAGCTCAAGTGATTCTCCCACCTCAGCCTCCCAAAGTGCTGGGATTACAGATGTGAACCACCGTGTTCCACCCTGGACATAAGTTTTTAATGTCTTTGGGTAGACACCAAGGAACATGATTGCTGGATCATATAATAAAAGTATGTTTAGTTTTGTAAGAAACTCCCAAACCATCTTCCAAACTAGTTGCACCGTTTTGCATTCCCACCAGCAACAGTTCCTGTTGCTCTGTGTCCTCACCAGCATTTGGTGGTGTCAGTATTCTGGATTCTGACCACTCTAATATGTGTGAGGTGGTATCTCACTGTTTTAATTTGCTTTCCCTTGATGACATATGATGTGGAGTATTTCTTCATATGCTTATTTGCCATCTACATCCTGTTTGGTGAGGTGTCTGTTAAGGTGTTTGGCCCATTTTCTAATCAAGTTGTTTGTTTTCTTATTGTTCAGTTTTAAGAATTCTTTGGGTCTGTGTGCAGTGGCTCATGCCGGTAATCCTAGCACTTTGATAGGCCAAGGTAGGTGGATCACCTGACATTAAGAGTTCAAGACCAGCCTGGCCAACATGGTGAAACCCCACCTCTGCTAAAAATACGAAAATTAGCCAGGTGTGGCGGCATGTGCCTGTAATCCCAGTTACTCCGGAGGCTGAAGCAGGAGAATTGATTGAACCCGGGAGGCAGAGGTTACAGTAAGCCAAGATCCTGCCACTATACTCCAACCTGGGCGACAGAGCAAGACTCCATCTCAAAACAACAACAACAAAAAATATTTGTATCTTAGGTAATAATTTTTTTTTTGAGTCTCTCTCTGTTGCTCAGGCCGGAGTGCAGTGGCATGCTCTTGGCCTCTGCCTTCCAGGTTTAAGCAATTCTCCTGCGTCAGCCTCCCAAGTAGCTGGGACTACAGGCCTGCATCACCATGCTCGGCTAATTTTTTAAATTTTTATTAGAGGCGAGGTTTCACCTTGCTGACCAGGCTGGTCTTGAACTCCTGACCTCTTGATCCACCTGCCTGGGCCTCCCAAAGTGCTGGGATTACAGGCGTGAGCCATCGCGCCTGACCCCAGGTAATAATCTTAATATATCTTTTGAAAATATTTTGTCCCAATGTACAGCTTACCAGTCCCAGTCTCATTCTCTTGACATATTCATTCACAGAGCAGAAGTTTTCAATTTGAATAAAATCCAGCTAATCTATTATTTCTTTCATGGATCATGCCTTTGATGTTGTATTTAAAAAGCTATCATCTAGGTTTTTCTCCTATGTTTTCTTCTAGGAGTTTGTTTACTTGTTTTTGGGATGGAGTCTTGCTCTGTTGCCCAGGCTGGCGTGCAGTGGTGCGATCTTGGCTCACTACAACCTCTACGTCTCAGGTTCAAGCAATCCTTCTGCCTCAGCCTCCTGAGTAGCTGGAATTACAGGCATGCACTACCATGCTGTGCTAAATTTTTTTGTATTTATAGTAGAGATGAGGTTTCACCATGTTTACCAGGCTGGTCTCCAACTTCTGACCTCAGGTGATCCACCTGCCTCAGCCTCCCAAAGTGCAGGGATGACAGATGTGAGTCACCTTGCCCAGTCTAGGAGTTTTATAGTTTGTGTTTTACATTTAAGTATATAATCCATTTCGAGTTAATTTTTGTGAAGGGTGTAAGGGCTGCATCTAGATTCATTGTTTGGTATGTGGATGTCCAGTTGTTCCAGCCACCATTGTTGAAGAGTCTGCCTTCGCTCCAATGTATTGTCTTTGCTCCTTTGTCAAAGATCAGTTGACTATATTTATATGGGTCTATTTCTGGGTTCCTTACTCCATTTATCTATTTGTCTGTCCTTTTGCCAATGCCACATTGTCTTGACTACTATAGCTTTATAGTAAGTCTTGAAGTCACAGAGACAATCCTCCAGTTTTCTTTTTTCTCTTTTTTGAGACAGAGTCTCGCTCTGTTGCCCAGGCTGGAGTGCCATGGCTTGATTTCGGCTCACTGCAACCTCTGTCTCCTGGGTTCAAGCAATTCACTTGCCTCAGCCTCCTGAGTAGCTGAGATTACAGGCATGTGCCACCATGCCCAGCTAATTTTTGTATTTTTAGTAGAGATGGGATTTCACCATGTTGGCCAGGCTAGTCTTGAATTCCTGACCTCAAGTGATCCACTCACCTCGGCCTCCCAAATTACTGGGATTACAGGTGTGAGCCACCATGCCTGACCTTTTTTTTCTTTTTTTAAGACAGAGTCTCACTCTGTTGCCAAGGCTGGAGTGCAGTGGTGCAATCTTGGCTCACTGCAGCCTCCGCCTCTTGGGCTCAAGAAATTCACCTGCCTCAACCTCTTAAGTAGCTGAGACTGCAGGTACAAGGCACCACACACAGCTAATTTTTGTATTTTGTTTAGAGATGGGGTTTTGCCATGTTGCCCAGGTTGGCCTTGGACTCCTGAGCTCAAGCAATCTGCCCACCCTGGCCTCCCAAAATGCTGGGATTACGGGCGTGAGCCACTGCGCCTGGCCAGTCTTCCAACTTTGTTCTTCTTCAATACTATGTTAGCATTCTGGGTCTTTTGTCTCTTCATGTCCTTTAGAATCATTTTGTTGATAGCCACAAAATAACTTCCTGGGACACTGGGAATACATTAAATCTGTAGATCGAGTTTGGAAGAACTGACATCATGATAATATTAAGTTTTCCTACCCAGGAACGTGAAATTTCTCTCCGTTTATTTACTTCTTCTGATGAAAGTTCTTTGAAGGTAGATGCTACATCTTACATAATATAAATGAAGAGGTCTCCAGCTTGTTCCCAGCCTTCCCTACTGCGTCACAGGGATGTGATTACCCAGCCAGGGACTACATTGGCCAATACCTTGCAGCCAGGTGTGGCCCCATGACTGTTCTTACCAGTAGAATGAAAGTGGAAGTGATGGATGTTGCTTCTGGGCGGGGTGTTTTCAGATGTATGAGCCTTTTCTACTCTTTCATGTCTTCACCAGCTTGAAGCAGAAGATTCTGATGCCCTAGGGTCTGGCAGGAACTCAAGGTAGAAGGGACTGGAGTCCCTGGATCACTACATGGAAGACATTTGTCCTGTGATCTAGAATAGCATCATTGAGCTGTTGAGTGTAAAATAAACTTTCATTGGGTTAAGCTGCTGAAATCTGATGTTTTATTTCTACAGAGCTAGACCCAGTTCCCTGACTACTACTATTTGGTATCCTTTTAATGCTTGGCTCATTTCATTTCATATGGCAGGTGCTCAAAAAGTATTTATTAACATGAACTGAAAATTCAGAGACAAACACAGAGAAAATATAAATTAGGTTATACTGTTACAACTTAGTTTGAGATATCTGATGACACAAAAATACTCTGAACCCTATTTTCAATCCTATTTTTCATTGAGAAAATGCCTCTTCCCCCAAGTCATTTGTTTTACAGGTTAAGTGCTGGCACTTTGAGATCAGTTGTCACTTGTTTCTTGGCAAAGAGGAAATAAGATGTTTTAAGAATTGGTGGTCATTCTGGTTGAATTTGGATGTCAAGTTTTCTTCTGGGTATAAGAGCCAGATGGCATAACTGTGAACCGATAATGGCAGGATAAAAGCTATCCCTGTCTGATTGTCAGATACTTGGGTCAGATTTTCAGATGATACATAATTAGTGGACAGGGGCCATTGGCCAATAGCATACCCATTCACATTTCAATTAGACGTGCATGGTAAAGTGATGGTATTATTATTGCTGGTATTATTTCTGCAGTTGAGCTAAGTACCAAAAAAAGGGAGATAGCCCCAAGCCTAAAGTGTCTTCAGGCCAAAATAAGACTGGCTCACCAGTCCTTCAAATCAAACTTCAGGCTAATTCAATATGATTGGATGTGGAATTAGAAAGTCAGAATCTAAAGCTTGAAGAGTAAGAGAGGGGAGATAATCAGAAGTGTGGAATACAGCTTTTCTTTTATGTGTTAAATTTACACTTCAATTTCTTTTTTTATTTTATTTTTTAAATTTATTTATTTATTTATTTTTAATAAAGATGGAGTTTCACCATGATGGCCAGGCTGGTCATGAACTCCTGACCTCAGGTGATCCACCCACCTCGGCCTCCCAAAGTGCTAAGATTACAGGCGTGAGCCACCGTGCCTGGCCCAATTTCTTCTCAGAGTGCTTCTTTTTTTTTTTTTTTTTAACCTCTTCCACCCACTTTATTTCTCCTACATCCCAATAAGCAAGCTTCCTGTGGAGCTGTGTTCCTCTCTGCATTCAGAGACATGCTCCCATGATTTGTTTCTGCTTGGATTTATGATTTACCTGGTTGGCCTCCTGTCCCATCAGATTGTTTTCCATAAAAATGCTGATGAACATTTATTTTTGAGAATTTTTTCCAATTTCTTTTTGTTTTTTTTCCTTAAACAAAAAGCCAAATCCGTACTTTCTCATAGCAAGTAGACTAATTATGACTTAGACCTGTTTTGGGGACCCATTAGTAGTCATAAAAATCAATTTACTGAGATCAGGTGTGGTGGCTCACGCGTGTAATCCCAGTTACTTTGGGAGGCTGAGGAGGGTGGATCACTTGAAGTGAGGAGCTTGAGACCAGCCTGCCCAACACAGTGAAATCCTGTCTCTACTAAAAATACAAGATTAGCCTGGCATGGTGGCGCATGACCGTAATCTCAGCTACTAGGGAGGCTGAGGAAGGAGAATCGCTTGAACCCAGGAGGTGGAGGTTGCAGTAAAACAAGATGGCTCCACTGCACTCCAGCCTGGGCAACAAGAGTAAAACTCTGTCTCCAAGAAAAAATAAAAGAAAATATCAAAATGTGTTATAGTAATAGGTAAATATAAATTCATGAAATGCCTATTTACATTACTTATATGTTGTTACACACTATGAGGCAAAATAATTTTTTTTTGAGACCAATATGGTGAAACTCTGTCTCTACTAAAAATACAAAAATTAGCCAGGCATAATGGCTGGTGCCTGTAATCCCAGCTACTAGGAAGGCTGAGGCAGGAGAATCTGAGAACTGCTTGAGCCTAGGAGGTGGAGATTGCAGTGAGCTGAGATGGTGCCACTGCACTCCAGCCTGGGTGACTGGAGTGACTGGAGCCAGAATCCATCTCAAAAACAAACAAACAAAAAACAGCTTTATAGAGATATAATTCACATATTGTAGTATTCACCTAGTTAAAGTGTCCAAAAGAGTAGTTTTAGTATGCTTAGAGTTGTGCAACACTGTCATCCAAAAAAGAAGTCCGGTACACAGGACTTAGCAATGAATCCCCTTTCTTCACCCCCACAACTCTAATCAACCACTATTATTTTTTCTGTCTTTATAGATTTGCTTCTTCTCAATATTTCACATAAATAGCATCATATAATACATGTAGCCACACATACACACATACATACATATGATCTTTTGTGACTGACTTCTTTCACTGGGCATAATGTTTTCAAGGTTTATCCATGTTGCAACATATACAGTACTTAATTCCTTTTTATGGCTGAATAATATTTCATTATATGGATATACCATATTTTGTTTTTCCATTTGTCATTTGATGGACATTTGGGTTGTTTCCACCTTTTACTAGTATGGATAAAGGTTCTACAAAATTTGTGTGTGTGGTTTTGTGTGGACATATATTTTCATTTATCTTGGTACTACATCTAGGCATAGAATAATGGGTCATATCATAACTCTATGTATAACATTTTGAGGAACTGCCAAACTGTTTTCCAAAGTAGATGCACCATTTTACAATCCCACTAACAACTTACTTGGATTCCAGTTTCTTAACATCTTCTCCAACACTTATTATTTTCTGTCTTTTTCATTATAGCCATCCTAGCAGGTATGAAGTGACATCATATTATGTTTTTGATTTGCAATCTCTGTGAATCAATAATATTGAGCATTGTTTCATGTGCTTATTGGCTATTTGTATATCTTTGGAGAAATGTCTATTTAAATCCTTGTCCTATTTTTAAGTTTGTTTTTTTTTTAAATTGTTGAGCTGTAAGTGTTCTTTATGAGTTCTGGGTGCAATTCCCTTATTAGACAAATGACTTGTAAATATTTTTTCCTGCTGATTGTCTTTTAACTTGCTTGATGCTATTCTTTGATACATAAATATTTTAATTTTAATGAAGTCTAATTTTCTAATTTTTTTTTGTCACTTGTGCTTTGGGTGCTTGAATTAGGCAATGTTAAAAGACATTGCCTAATTCAAGGCCACGAAGATTTACTCCTCTCTTTTCTTTTAAGAATTTTATAATTTTAACTCTTATGTTTTGGTCTTTATCCATTTTGATTCAATCTTTGTGTATGGTGTGAGGTAAGGGTCTGACTTCATTCTTCTGCATGTGGATATCTAGTTGTCCCATCCCCATTTTCTAAAGACTGTTATTTCCCCCACTGAATTGTCTTGGCACTTGTGTTAGGCCCTTTTTGAGTTGCTATAAAGAAATGCCTGAGACTAGGTAATTTGTAAAGAAAAGAGTTTCATTGGCACACAGTTCTGCGGGCTGTACAAGCAGGGCACCAGACCAGCGCTGCTCAACTTCTGGTGAGGGTTTCAGGAACCTTACAATTATGGTGCAAGGTGAAGGGGGAGCAGGCACATCACATGGTGAGAGCAGGAGCAAGAGAGAGAATGGGAAATGTCACACTTTTAAACCACTGGATCTCACAGGAACTCATTCATCACCAAGGGAATGGCACTAAACCATTCATGAAAAATCTGCTCCCAGGATCCTATCATCTCCCACCAGGCCCCACTTCCAACACTGGGGATTCCAGTTCAACATGAGATTTGGTGGGGACACAGATAGAAACCTTATCAGCACGCTTGCTGGTGCCAGTTTATCATAAATGTAAAGGTTTATTTCTGGACTTCCAATTCTATTCTGTTGGTCATGTCTCTCTTTATGTCAGTTCCAAACAGCCTCAATTACTTGAGCTTTGTAGTAAGTTTTGACATTGAGGAGTGTGAATCCTCCAACTTTCTTTTTCAAGATTGGTTTGGATATTCTAGGCCTCTTCCACTTTCTTCTGAATTTTAGAATTAACTTGCCAATTTACCCAAAAAGTCTAGCTGTAATTTTTCATAGGTATTATACTGAATCTGTAGATCAGTTTGAGGAGTATTACCATCTTAATATTAGCGTATTGTGAGCCACAAACACGGGATAGCTTTCGATTTATTAGTTTTTTTTTTTAATTTTGAGATAGAGTCTCTCTCTCTGTTGCACAGGCTGGAGTGCAGTGGCATGATCTCAGCTCACTGCAACCTTCACCTCCTGGGTTCAAGTGATTCTCCTGCCTCAGCCTCCCGAGCAGCTGGGACTACGAATGCGTGCCACCATGCCTGGCTAATTTTTTTGTATTTTTAGTAGAGATGGGGTTTCACTGTGTTAGCCAGGATGGTCTCGATCTCTTGACCTGGGGATCCTCCCACCTTGGCCTCCCAAAGTGATGGGATTACAGGCGACAGCCACTGCACCTGCCCCATTTATTAAGTTTTTAATCTCCTTCAACAATATTTGGTAGCTTTCAGTGTGCAAATTTTGCACTTCTTTTTTTTTTTCTTTTTTTGAGTTGCAGTCTCACTCAGTCACCCAGGCTGCAGTGCAGTGGCGTGATCTCAGCTCACTTCAATCTCCACTTCCTGGGTTCAAGCAATTCTCCTGCCTCAGCTTCCCAGGTAGCTGGGACTACTGGTGTGCACCACCACGCCTGGCTAATTTTTTTTGTATTTTTGGTAGAGATGGAATTTCACCATGTTGGCCAGGCTGGTCTTGAACTCCCGACCTCAAGTGATCCACCTGCCTCTGCCTTCCAAAGGGCTGGGATTACAGGTGTGAGTCACCATGCCTGGGCCAAAGTTTGCCTCTTTTTTCTTTCAGCATTGATAATGTAGAACATTTCTCCTAGTGTTACTTTAGTTAAAAACAAAAAAAATCTTAAGCTTGAAACTTCTATTAGAAAAATCTATGCTCTATTTGATCATCTCCATGTCTGTAATGCAACCAACGGGCTTATTGCTGATGAAAGTTAGTGGATAGAGGCTGGACACGTGGCTCACATCTATAATCCTAGCACTTTGAGAGGCCAAGGTGGGCCGATTGCCTGAGCTCAGGTGTTCGAGAGTAGCCTGGACAACACGATGAAACCCTGTCTCTACTAAAATATAAAAAATTAGCCAGGTGTGGCAGTGGGTGCCTGTAGTCCCAGCTACTTGGGAGGCTAGGGCAGGAGAATCTTTTGAACCTGGGAGGCCGAAGTTGCAGTGAGACGAGATCCTGCCACTGTGCCAGCCTGGGTGACAGGGCAAAACTCCATCACTAAAAAAAAAAAAAAAAGAGATTGGGCATAGTGACTCATGCCTGTAATCCCAGCACTTTGGGAGGCTGAGGTGGGCGGATCATGAGGTCAGGAGTTTGAGACCAGCCTGGCTTGTATGGTGAAATCCCATCTCTACTAAAAATACAAAAAAAAATTAGCTGGGCATGGTGGTGCACACCTGTAATCCCAGTTACTCAGGAGGCTGAATCAGGAGAATCACTTGAACCCAGGAGGTGGAGGTTACAGTAAGCCAAGACCGTGCCACTGCATTCCAGCCTGGGCGATAAAGCAAGACTCTGTCTCAAAAAAAAGAAAGTTAGTGGATAGAGCCTTGGGTACTTCTGTAACGTGACTGGCATTAAAATTATTTTTGGCATCAAATTTTTTTCTTTTCTTTTTTTAACTGTAGGTAGCACTGGTGCTCTAGAAATTCACATGCACTGAACACACACACACACACACACACACACACACACACACACACACACGGAAAAACGTGTCTTGAAAGAAAACTTATCCATCCAGCTCTTTCTGTTCAAATTTTCTTTGCTCCTGGTTCAGTTCTGTAAATATAGATGTATATTTAGCCACTTTTTGACTCTCCATATGTTCCTTCTAAAAACATTTCCTATTAAGGAAATTTACACAGTTGTTCTCTTAGAGAATTGCTGAGTGAACGTGACCCTATACAGGTATGTGTTAGATTTGTCTGCTGGTGGCATCGTGACTGAACCAAGAGTCAAGGGAGTCCCTGGAAGAAGGTTCTTCTGCCACACAGCTCCTCAGCTCTTCTGAAAACCTTGCTGCTGATGACTGGAAGGGTCAAAAGTGGTGTCTGTGGAGGCAGATTCCATATCCCTGGGTGTTCAGCCTTTTCCCACCTTCCTTCTTTGGCTAGGTGTTGATCTGTGGTGTGGAGCGGGGACTGGACTGCCAGGGGAGGGTCGGTCAGGTCACAACACCATAGGGAAGAGGATGAACAGGAAGACGAAAATGAGCTCTTGTTAGCAGAGAGACGTGCCAGTGGTTGGGTTCTGTGGGGCAGGGCGAGCCTTGAGTTTCCAGCCCCAGCTGAGGGCCTTGGCTCCAGACCTGCCCTTCTTTTTATTTAATTTAATTTAATTAATTTTTTTGACACAAGGTCTTGCTCCGTTGCCCAGGCTGAAGTGCAGTGGCATGATCACAGCTCACTGCAGCCTCGACTTCTCAGGCTCAAGTGATCCTCCCACCTCAGCCTCCTGAGTAGCTGGGACTACAGGCATGTTCCACAATGCCTGGCTAATTTTGTTTATCTTTTGTAGAGGCAATGTCTCCTTGTGTTGCCCTGGCTGGTCTCAAACTCCTGAGCTCAAACAATCCTCCCACCTCTGCTTACCAAAGTGCTGGGATTACAGGCACGAGCCACTGCACCAGTCCTGCCCTTCTTTAAAGGAGCCCATTCTGGCCACCTCAGAGGCCTCAGGCTGCTCCTGCTCTCTATGAAGCCCATTTATTTGGCTGAAACAGTAGGCAAGGAAGGGGAAAAATTCCTTTCGGAGTCAGTGGGGCTGCCTGTGGAATCTCTCCACTGGGCTTTCGGAATCACCCTCTGTCTCAATTTCCTCATCTCTAATGTAGGGTTCATATTACCTACAAATATGCATGTCACAAATGTGCGTGGCACCAGCTAGTGCTCACTGAATGTGGTGATTATACCTCAGTCGCTGGCCCCTGGACCCACTTGGTCACCTGTCTGTGCCTGGGCCCTTTCTTGTTTTCCTCTGTTTAGTATCTATCTTAACAGCACCTCTTGGATTCCCTTATGATTCATCTTCCTTTTATTATCTTGCCTTTGTTTTTTATTCTAGTTGATTCGCCCCAGTAGATGGTGAGTTCTGCTTCTTTCTTCCTAGAAACTTTGTGTTTCCATGGTAGCTGAATGTTACCATATTTGCTTCAGCTAAAAACTCTTTGAAAAAAAATATCAGCATGACCATGGGGAGGGCATCAGATATTCTTTGCTTGGGATGTTAAAGGAACCTTCCTGTGGCCTTCATCAGCTCCAGACCTTTCTCCCTCTAGGATCAGACCTGTGGGCGGAAGCTGCACTCTCCTCTGCTCCTCCATGCTGTAAGAATGACATGGAGGCCTGCCCTGATCCAGTGCTGGGTGAGTCACCTTAGTGTTTGTAGGTCCATCTGCCTGCAGATATAAGCCTCACCCTCCAACCTCTTCTCTCTTGGTAAATAGAGGGGATGTGTTTGCCTTTAGCTTTAGTTGTTATTTCTCAGCTTGTTTAGAACCCAGAGAAGAAAAAGTGAGAGCTGGTTATTGGTGCTCCCTCATAGATCCTGACAGTACCGTAAATGAATGAAGCTTGCGGGGACAAGACAACAAGGAGTGGAGGGGACCACGGGACACTGAGGGGAGAGCAGAATGTCCAGAGTGGGAAGAGCCATCCTGGCTCTAGCTTGTTGCCATCTTGTGGGCATTTGGACCCATGTTTGTCAGATATTTCAAAATTTTCAAAGAAAGCCATTTCAAAGAAACAATTTCAAATAATTATCTCAATTTTATTATCTTGATCTGACATCTTGCTATAGTTTGAATGTGTCCCACCAAAAGGCATGTATTGGAAACTTAAACACTGTTGGGAGGTGGGGCCTAATGGAGGTCTTTAGGTCATGAGGCTCCACCCTCATGAATGGATGAATAATGATTATAAAAGGGCTTGAAGCCAGGCATGGTAGCTCACACCTATAATCCCAGCACTTTGGGAGGCTGAGGTGGGTGGATCGTCTGAGGTCTAGAGTTTGAGACCAGGCTGGCCAACACGGTGAGAACCTGTCTCTACTTAAAATACCAAAAATTGGCCGGCATGATGGCACACACCTGTAATCCCAGCTACTTGGTAGGCTGAGGCAGGAGAATTGCTTGAACCCAGGAGGTGGAGGTTGCGGTGAGCCGAGATCATGCCATTGCACTCCAGCCTGGGCAATAGAGTGAGACTCTGTCTAAAGAAAAAAAAAAACAAAAGAGCGGGGAGGGGGGCTTGAGGATGCACGTTTGAACTCTTGCTCTCTCTCACTCTTTGTCTTTGCACCATGGGATGACACAGCAAAAGAGGCTCTCCCCAGATTCCAGTCCCTCGATCTTGGATGTCCCAGTGTCCAGAACTAGAAGTCAGTAAGTTTCTGCTCATTTTAAATTCCTCAGTCTTAGATCTGCTTTTATAGGAGCACAAAATGGACTAAGATACATGTCCCTGCTTTCTAATGTTGACACTAAACTAGAAAACAGCACCATGAGAGCCAAGTCTGCATGGGCCACACAAAGCACACCTGTGGGTCAGGGCTTTCTGGAGCCTGCTAGTCGGGGACGCTGCCTGCATCCTGCCCTGGATCTTCAGCACTGCATCCTCCCTGGTCACATTAGCATGTAACTCCACTCCCACTCCTGTACATCCCATCAGGAAAACTTGAACTCCAAATGCCCTGTGTCACCTGGGAAGAGGCACTGCTATAAATATATGAGCTCTTGGAATTACAAGCTAGCATTTTCACTTGATTATTTACTATTCTCCCCTTGATGTTGTGTTTTGGTTTGACTTACTTAAAATATACCTGCTTTTCTAATTACACACAAATTAACCTATAAAGTATGGAAAGGCAAATGGCTCCACACCTTTTCTTGGAATCATCAAAAGATAAGACAGTCAATAGCTTCCTACCCAAACGTGTACTATACCTGTGAATATTATTGAACCCTAGGTTAATGAAACACAAATAATGAAAGTAACTACAAATTCTTCAGCATCATTAACTCAAAGGTATCTAACAAGTAGAATTTGGATTGAAACACTCTTGGAGTGAGGTGGCAATAATTTGATGTGATGTATTGTAACATTCATTCATTCATTCAACAAATGTGGTTTTCCAGCCGTTTCCAGCTGAAAGTCACAGATGTGACTCTAAAACCCAACAGAACACAAGTCTGGAAACTTCTCCCCTAGCTGCTCCTTCTATTGCGTTGTAGAACAAGAACATTGGGCATGACTGCTGTTGTCCAGGAGCTGTGAACAGAAATGTTATTTCATCAGCAAAATGAAAAATCCAAGTGTAGCTATTTATGCTGCACGTTCCCTCAAGGTAGTGCTGAGCAGCTGTCTTGTTTTTTCTCTCTGCAGTCAGGTCTTATGGAAACACTGAGAAGCTAGAGAAGAACTTAAGAAAGATGGTGGTGAACACAGTTATACCAAGACTCTGTCTTTGTCTTTCTTTGGCACTGACTGGAGCCTTATTCCTTAAGGCTTTTTGAATATCCTTAAGCCAACTCCTTAGCTGCATGGTAGTGTCATCAGGGAGCCAGCCTCACCCTTGAGGGCACCCAGGGTCTGTGACACACAGATGAGTTGAGCAGTGATGATGCAGAAATGCCTCTCCTGCAGGGTGTGAGCCATTAGTGGAGTCTGGATAGTTCAAAGCTTTCAGTCTTCTGTTTGACTTAATCTTAAGTGTATCTTGTGCCACTTCCCCCTTGCTCCTGGCGGGTCCGTTGACAGTTTCTTCTGTCCGGGGTTTTTGGCAGTTTCTGTTCCCTTGCTTGAAATGCCTTTTTCTTGGCTCTTCAAGTGGCTGTTTTCTTCTACTCTTTTAAATTTCCATTTAAATGTCACCTTTTCAGAGCCCTCTCCTTTCCCCAACTCAAATGGCCTGCCCTTGTGTATTAATGGAGATAGGCTATACGCTGCAATAGTGAATCAACTGCAAATCTCAGTGGCTTAACACAACCAAGATTGATTTCTTGCTCATGTCAGTCTAGCGTGAGTTGAGCAACTCTCCTCTAAGCAATGACTCAGGGATCGAGCTTCTCCAGTTTGCCCACCTCTGAAGGCGTGCAGATGGGGAAGAAAGGGCTTTAAGGGAGGGGCATTACAGCCCACATCCTACTGGTCAGAATCCAGGCATATGGGCAAATGGCCTCAAGCTATTTTGAAGGAGAGGTGGAAAACTAGTTTCTTTTTACATCAATTTATTTATTTATTTTTAGATAAGGCCTGGCTCTGTCACCCAGGCTAGAGTGGTGTGATCATAGCTCACTGCAGCGTCAAATTCCTGGGCTCAAGTGATCTGGCTACCTTGGCCTTCCAGATTGCTGGGATTAAAGGCATGACCCACCTTGTCCAGCCAGTTTTAGGTATTTTTCCTAATAGATTTTTACTTTTTATTTTCTTTTTTCTTTCTCCACTTTTGAAGAAGAGATTAATTCACTTAATTTTCATGGCAAAGATAAATAGTAACATAATGATCATTTTACAGATAGGACATTGAGACTCAGAAAGGCTAGGTGACTCACCCACGGTCACCTAGATAAGAACTGGGATTAGAACCCAGGATGCCAGCCTCCAAAGCCCACTTTCAACATACTCTCTATACTGCTTTCATGTTAAAGATAACAAGAAAATTGATAACATTGTACACATTGTATACATAAAACTGTATACTTACAGTCAGTGTTTGGAAGTCAGTATTATAAGTATTCTTGGCTGGGCATGGTGGCTCACGCCTGTAATCCCAGCATTTTGGGAGGCTGAGGTGGGCGGATCACCTGAGGCCAGGAGTTTGAGATCAGCCTGGCCAACGTGATGAAACCCCGTCTCTACTAAAAATATAAAAATTAGTCGGGCATGGTGGCGGGCACCTGTAAATCTCAGATACTCGGGAGATTGAGTCAGGAGAATTGCTTGAACCCAGGAGGCGGAGGTGGCAGTGAGCTGAGATGGCACCACTGCTCTCCAGCCTGGGCAACAAATTGGGAAAGTCTGTCTCAAAAAAAAAAAAAAGTATTATTTAGTCCCTGAACAACAGTAGCTTAGACAAAAGATAGTTTTGCTAAGAAGGCAAAGAAGCAGTGTAGACCAGTGGTTCTCAAAATATGGTCTGAGGCTTCTGGGGAACCCCGAAACCTTTCTAGAGCATCTATGAGATTGCAAACTATTTTCATAATAATACTAAGATGTTATTTGCTCTTTTCATTCTCGTTCTCCTATTAGTATACTGTGGGGTTTTCCAGGGGCTCCCTAATATGTGATGATGTCACTGCGGTGATGTGAATCCATAATGGAGGTATGGTTGCTGCCTTTAAATAAAATAATAGTTTATTATTTTAAGTTTTAACTTCTTAAAACTTAACATTTCTAATGCAATAAATATGAGTGGTTCTTAGGAGTCCTTAATCATTTTAAGGAGTGTAATAGATCCTAAGACCAAAAAATGTGAGAACTGCTGCTGGGTTAGCTGATGCAAGGAAATGTGTTTTCTGATGTCAGCTAAATCTCTAGTGTACAGCAATTAAGGGTCTCCATTTAAAAAAATCTTTTAGGCCAGGCATGGTGGCTCATTCTTGTGTTTTGGGAGGCCGAGGAGGGTGGCTCTCTTGAGTACAGGCGTTCAAGACCAGCCTGGGCAACACAGTGAGACTCCATCTCTAAAAAGAAAGAAAAATCTTTAAAAATGTCTTTGTCTCAATTTCTTTTTTTTTTTTTTTTTTTTTTGAGATGGGGTCTTGCTCTGTCTCCCAGGCTGGAGTGCAAGGGCATGATCTCAGCTCACTGCATTCTCCACCTCCTGGGTTCAAGCAATTCTCTCATTTCAGCATCCAGAGTAGCTGGGATTATAGGGGTGCGCCACCATGCCCAGCTATTTTTTGCATTTTTAGTAGACATGGGGTTTCACTATGTTGGCCAGGCTGGTCTCGAACTCCTGACCTTAGGTGATCTACCCACCTTGGCCTCCCAAACTGCTGAGATTACAGGCATGAGCCACTGTGCCTGGACTTCAATTTCTTTAAAGTGAGATTGGAGCACACTTTTTTATTTTTATTTTTATTTATTTTATTTTTGAAAGAAAGAAAAAGAGAGGAAAGAAAGTGAGAGTGAAAGAAAGAAAAAAAAGAATGTAAGAGAGAAAGAAAGAGGAAGAGAAAGAGGGAGAGAGAACGGGATTCTTGTTCTATTGCCCAGGC
>CAUYLG010054019.1:0-58212 GCA_963573385.1 Cacajao melanocephalus | reverse complement strand
GCTTGTCTGTTATTTTCATCTCTTATTCCTTCCTGTCTCCATTGTTAAGTACAATTATTGCCATAAAAGAGGTTTTTAATACCCATTTTTAGACTGCATTCTAGCCTGGGCAATAGAATAAGAATCTCGTTCTCTCTCCCTTTTTCTCTTCCTATTTCTTTCTCTGTTTCATTCCTTTTTCTTTCTTTCTTTCATTCTTTCTTTCTTCTTTTCTCTCTTTTTTCTTTCTTAAAAAAAAAGAAAAGAAAAAAGAAATTTCTAAGAAAGCAATTTCTATAGAAAAAGGCTGGGTGCAGTGGCTTACACAGCTTTATGTCAAATATCAGAAAAAAATTTATATTAACCCATAAAAGATGGACAAACTATACTTTTAATGAAAAAAGCAATTGTAAACAAGATATAAAGACCTTGATTGGGATATTTGATCCCAGTCAACATTATTGGGACATCAATGGGACACTGCTGCTGTCACCATCACTGATGAACGACACTTATTTGTCAAAACTCACCAGCCTGTTCACTTAAGATGTGTACATTTCACTCTATGTATCTTTTACCTTGTTAAAACAAAAGATAAAACTCTTTTTAAGCAGACACTACTTTAACCACAGTTAGCATCGTACGCATGGAAAAGACCAACGCTGTGTGCCTCCTGAGACGCACGGAGGAAAACAGCATCACTTCTGCAGCGTTTGGCCACAGCTGTGAACCTCAGTCTAACCATGAGGAAACAGCACACAAGTTCAAATTAAGGAGCATTTTACAAAATAACTGAACTATACACTTCAAAAAACTTCAGTCGTGAAAGCCAAAGATGCTGGGCACAGTGGCTCACGCCTGTAATCCCAACACTTTGGGAGGCCAAGGCAGGTAGATCACCTGAGGTCAGGAGCTTGAGACCACCCTGACCAACACGGTAAAAACCTGTCTCTACTAAAAGTACAGAAATAAGCTGGGCGTGGTGGTGTGTGCCTGTAGTTCCAGCTACTCAGGAGACTGAGGCAGGAGAATTGCTTAAGCCTGGGAGGCAGAGGTTGCAGTGAGCAGAATTCATGCCACCGCACTCCAGCCTGGGTGACAGAGTGAAACTTCGTCTAAAAAAAAGAAAAAGAAAAAAGTCAAAAAGTCTAAATAAGTGTTCCAGTTTAAATAAGGCTAAAGGGACATGACAATTCATTACAGAAGACAGGAAGCCATCTCAATTTTTATTATTTTTTCTAAAAACATATGACATTTTATTTTGGTAGAAAGTGTACTGTTTTTTTTTAAGAGCTTGTGTCTTGCTGTGTGGCCCAGACTGGTACGAAACTCCTGCTTCAGGTGATCCTCCCACCTCACCCTTCTGAATAGCTGAGACTACAGGCGTTTGCTTAGAAAGCAGACTACTGAGACAAGTGGTGACATCCAAGTGAAATCTATAGACCGAGTAACAGTATTTCATTCCTGATTCTGATCATCATACTAAGGTTATATAAGAGGATGTCCTTGTTTTTAGGAAATACATCCTCAAGTTTTTAGAGGTAAAGGGACATCATGTCTGCAACTTACTGTCAAAGAGTTCAGAAAAAGAGAAAAGACAGAAACAGAGAAAGCAGATGTGGTAAAAATATATGAGAATTCTTTTCATTGTCATTCATATTTTCTGGAAATTTGAAATTGGGTCAAAATAGAGCATTTATGCATGTAAAGCATATAACCCCACTTAAAAAATTATGTCAGCATATACCTAAATAAGAATCCTAAAAGAAAAGACACCAATTTTAACACCAGTTATTATCTTCATGAATACAAGAATGGAGACCTGCAATTTCCATACATTTATGTAATGCAGTGTTTGGATTTGTTAAAAACATACTAGTTTTGCAAATAGAAAATAAAAGAAACTACTGTTGGGCTTGGGGGCTCACATCTGAAACCCCAGCACTTTGAGAAGCCAGGGCAGGCAGATCACTTGAGGTCAGGAGTTCCAGACCAGCCTGGCCAACATGGCAAAACCCCATCTCTACTGAAAATACAAAAATTAGCTGGGCGTGCTGGCGGGCGCCTGCAATCTCAGCTACTTGGGAGGCCAAGGCAGGAGAATCACTTGAACCTGGGAGGCAGAGGTTGTAGTGAGCAGAGATTGGGTCACTGCACTCTAGCATGAGTGACAGAGGGAGACTCTGTCTCAAAAAAAAAAAGGAAGAAAAAAAAGGAAATAAAAGAAACTGAAAATAAAATAGGAAATCATAATAAATAATAAAAATAAATAAACCTAGCAGCGTTATTAACAATAGCCAAGGCCGGCCAGGCGTGGTGGCTCACACCTGCAATTCCAGCACTTTGGGAGGCCGAGGTAGGTGGATCACAAGGTCAGGAGATTGAGACCATCCTAGCTAACACAGTGAAACCCTGTCTCTACTAAAAATACAAAAAATTAGCCTGGCATGGTGGCACACACCTGTGGTCCCAGCTACTCAGGAGGCTGAGGCAGGAGAATCCACTGGACCTGGGAAACAGAGGTTGCAGTGAGCCGAGATCGTGCCACGGCACTCCAGCCTAGGGGACAGAGTGATACTTCGTCTCAAAAAAAAAAAAAGAAAGAAAAAGAAAACAAAACAATAGCTAAGGCCAGGCTCAGTGGCTTACACCTGTAATCCTGACACTTTGGGAGGCAGAGGCGGATGGATCAAGAGGTCAAGAGATTGAGACCAGCCTGGCCAACATGGTAAAACCCCATCTCTACTAAGAATGCAAAAATTAGCTGAGCATGGTGGCGCACACCTGTAGTTCCAGCTACTTGGGAGGCTGAGGCAGGAGAATCACTTAAACCCGGGAGGTGGAGGTTGCCAAGATCATACCACTGCACTCCAGCCTGGGCAACAGAATGAAACTTTGTCTCAAAAACAAAAACCAAAAACAAAAACAAAACATATAGCCAAAAGATGGGAGCAACCCAAGCATCCATCAGTGGCTGAGTGGATACATAGAATGTGGTGTGTCCATACAGTGCAGTACTATTCAACCTTAAAAGGAAGGAAATTCTGGCCGGGTGCGGTGGCTTACACCTGTAATCCTAGCACTTTGGGAGGACGAGGCGGGCAGATCATGAGGTCAGGAGTTCAAGACCAGACTGTTCAACATGGTGAAACCCTGACTCTGTTAAAAAATACAAAAATTAGCTGGACATGGTGGCTCGTACCTGTAATCCCAGCTACTTGGGAGGCTGAGGTAAGAGAATTGCTTGAACAGGGACCCAGGAAGTGGAGGATGCAGTGAGCCAACATTGCGCCTCTGCATTCCAGCCTGGGCTACAGAGCGAGACTCCTTCTCAAAAAAAAAAGGAAGGAAATTCTGACACGTGCTATAAGACACTGAAGTCATTATGCTAAGTAAAATAAGCCAGCCAGAAAAGGTCAAATACTATATAATTTACTCATAGGCAGTGCCTAAAATAGTCAAATTCATACAGACAGAAAGTAGAAGGGCAGTTGCCAGGGCCTAGGGGAGGAGGAAATGAGGCATCATTGTCTAATGAACACAGTTTCAGTTCTGCAAGATGGAAACAGTCCCGTGGGTGGAGGGTGGTGACAGTTGTGCAGCAGTGTGAACGTACTTAACGCCACTAAGCTGTACACTCAAAAATGGTTGGCCAGGCGCAGTGGCTCACACTTGTAATCCCTGTACTTTGGGAGGGCGAGGTGGATGGATCACCTGAGGTCAGGAGTTCAAGATGAACCTGGCCAACATGGTGAAATCCTGTCTCCCCTAAAAATACAAAAAAACTAGCCAGGCATGGTGGCGGTCGCCCAGGTGCTTGGGAGGCTGAGGCAGGAGAATCACTTGAACCCGGGAGGCGGAGGTTGCCATGAGCTGAGATTGTGCCATTGTACTCCAGCCTGGGCAACTAGAATGAAACTTTGTCTCAGGAAAGAAAAAAAAAGGTAATAAATAGTAATAAATGATGAAAATACATTTTAGGCCAGGCGCGGTGGATCACACCTGTAATCCTAGCACTTTGGGAGGCCGAGGTGGGAGGATCACGAGGTTAGGAGTTCGAGATCAGCCTGACCACCATGGTGAAGTCCCGTCTCTACTAAAAATAAAATATAAAAAATTAGCCGGGCATGGTGGCAGGTGCCTGTAATCCCAGCTACTCAGGAGGCTGAGGCAGGAGAATCACTTGAACCTGGGAGGCGGAGGTTGCAGTGAGCCGAGATAGCACCACTACACTCCAGCCTGGGCGACAGAGCGAGACTTGATCTCAAAAAAAAGAAAAGAAAAGAAAATACATTTTAAATATGTAATAACCACATATTCTTAAAAATCAAGCATGGTGACAATTATTGTAACAGTGAGACCCATTTATATAGTTCAAGTGTCAGATACTAGAATTTCCCCAAGTTAAACATCTGCAGCATTAAAGGTGAGGATTCCTGCTCAAATGCTCGTCTATAGGTTTATAGAACATCAACAAAGAGCCCATAGCATGAGAAAGAAAGCTCAACCTCACTTGCACGGGAATATCATTTACACCAGTTAGCTCAGGGTATTAAGAAAACTCATAATATAGCATGGACAGTCCTTGGGGACACAGGAACATCCATACCCTGTTGATACGTGGCATTGGCTGCTACCGCCTTATTAGAGAGTCATTTTAGAGTATTTATCTAACATGTGGAGGCAAGGATTGGTTCTGGTGAAAACCGGAAAACCTCCTAGACAAATTCTAAAAAAGCTGTATTCTTTTTTTTTGAGCTAGGGTCTCACCCAGGCTACAGTACAACGGCGTTACAGGCTCACTGCAGCCTCACACTCCTGTGCTCAAGGGATCCTCCCACCTTAGCCTCCCAGGTAGCTGAGACTACAGGTACACCATGCTGACTAATTTTTTTTTTTTTTTAGATGGAATCGCGCTCTGTCGCTCAGGCTAAAGTGCAGTGGTGCGATCTTGGCTCACTGCAGCCTCTGTCTCCTGGGTTCCAGCTATTCTCCTGCCTTAGCCTCCTGAGTAGCTGGGATTACAGGCACACACCACCATGCCCAGCTAATTTTTGTATTTTTAGTAGAGATGAGGTTTCACCATGTTGGGCACCTGGTATTGAGCTCCTGACCTCAGGTGATCCACCTGCCTCGGCCTCCTAAAGTGCTGGGGTTACAGGCGTGAGCCACTGCGCCCAGCCTAATTTATTATTATGATGATGATTAGTTGTACAGACAGGGTGTCCCTACGGTGCCTAAGCTAGTTTCCAACTCCTGGGCTCAAGCCATGCTTCCGCCTCGGCCTCCCAAAGTGCTGGGATTACAGGTGTGAGCCATCGTACTTTTAGAAATGTGTTCCTCTGCTATATTGGCTCATGTGCTACAAAGACCATATTTTGTGGCTGAATGGTTTGCAATTACAAAAGGCAGGAAGCCATTTCAATGTTCATCAACAGGGGGCCCATCTGATATAATGGAGCACCAAGAAGTCTCTAAACAACAATGGGATCAGGTGTGGTGGCTCACACCTGTAATCCCAGAACCTTAGGAGGCCAAGACAGGAGAATCACTTGAGCCTAGGAGTTCCAGATCAGCTTGAGCAACATAGTGAGACCCCATATCTAAAAAAAAATTGGCTGGTCGCGGTGGCTCACACCTGTAATCCAAGCACCTTGGGAGGCTGAGGTGGGCGGATCACGAGGTCAAGAGATGGAGACAATCTTGGCCAACATAGTGAAACCCTGTCTCTACTAAAAATACAAAAATTAGCTGGGTGTGGTGGCACACGCCTATAGTCCCAGCTACTCAGGAGGCTGAGGCAGGAGAATCACTTGAACCCAGGAGGTGGAGGTTGTAGTGAGCCGAGATCGCACCACTGCACTCCAGCCTGGTGACAGAACAAGACTTCGTCTCCAGAAGAAAAAAAAAAAAATTGCCGGGCGCGGTGGCTAATACCTGTAAACCCAGCACTTTGGGAGGCTGAGGCAGGTGGATCACAAGGTCAGGAGTTTCAGACCAGCCTGACCAATAAGGTGAAACTCCATCTCTACTAAAAATACAAAAAATTAGCCAGGCATGGTGGCATGCCTGTAATCCCAGCTACTCGGGAGGCTGAGGCAGGAGAATTGCTTGAACCTGGGAGGCGGAGGTTGCAGTGAGCCAAGATCATGCCACTGCACTTTAGCCTGGGTGACAAAGCAAGACTCCGTCTCAAAAAAAAAAAAAATTAGCCACGGGTGGGTGTGCCTGTAGTCCCAGCAACTCAGGAGGGTATGATTGCATCACTGCACTCCAGCCTGAGCAACAGAATGAGACCCTGTTTCAAAAAACAAAAAGTCAATCATGGTAACTCAAATAGACAAAGCAACGAGTAAATAAAGGAGTAAGACAAGAGCATGCTCCTCAGGCCCAGCCCCACACCTTGAGAGTCATCTGGGGAGGAAGTCAAAGTGGAGAAATTGGGTAAGATTGGCCGGAGGAGTGGGAGGCATTGCCTAGGTGTGAGGCAGGGCAGGTAGGGCGTGGAGGCTTCTGAGTGCTGGGCAGGCAGCCTGCAGACACAGGCAAGCTGTGGTGGGGGGTCAGGCGAGAAGGGCCACCCAGGAGCTTCACGAGTCTGCCTCTGGTGGGTCTGTAATGAGCATGCCCTTTCCTTCCTTTTCACGGACACTATGGGGCACCTCTTAGCCCTGCTGATTTTTAAACCCAAGGCATTCAGGGGTGTTGCATGGTCCTGAGGTACAGGACGGCTGAAGAGCTTAGATCCCAACAGTGAGGGAGGCTCCTGAGATCTGTCTTCTCTCTCCTGCACCCACAGCCAGGACATTCCTGCGATGCAGGCCCCCAGGACTCTTCCAGGCCGGGGATGTGGGGAGAGGGGCAGCCAGCAGGTGACTAGAAGCTTGCACCCCAGAAGGAGGGCTGGAATCGGAGGTGAATATTTGAAGCCACAGATCGCAGGGCCTGAGTGGAGGAGATTCTTAAGTGGCCTTAAGACACAGTGTCTCGCCCGGCACGGTGGTTCACACCTGTAATCCTAGCACTCTGGAAGGCCAAGGAGGGTGGATCACGAGGTAGACGATCGAGACCATCCTGGCCAATATGGTGAAACCCCGCTTCTACTAAAGACACAAAACTTAGCTAAGGCTGGGCGTGGTGGCGCACATCTGTAATCCAAGCACTTTGGAGGCCAAGGTGGGCAGATCACCTGAGGTTGGGAGTTCAAGACCAGCCTGACCAACATGGTGAAACCCCGTCTTTATAAAAAAAGAAAAAAAAGAAAAAAAACTTAGTTGGGCGTGGTGGCGTGTGGCTGTGATCCCAGCTACTCGGGAGGCTGAGGCAGGTGAATCGCTTGAACCAGGAAGTTGGAGGTTGCAGCAAGCCGAGATCGCACCACTGCACTCCAGCCTGGTGACAGAGCGAGATTCTGTCTCAAAAAAAAAAAAAAAAAAAAACCACAGACACAGTGTCTCCAGGGGTTCTGCCTGGCAAACTACACAGGCCACTCCCTTCTTTGTAGAAAGAAGGGTTGTTGGGCCTTCCACCTCCAGCTCTCACGATGAGGAGGAGTGGACGCAGGTTCCGAGGATCCTGAGGGTCAGTCTATGCAACACCAAAGAGAAGGCTTTCCACCTCCCTGGATTTTCTAGAATATTCTGGCAAACACAGGATCGAGTTGTTTGGTTGTCAGAAATTACTCAGAAAGGCCAGCGCAGTGGCTCACACCTGTAATCCCAGCACTTTAGGAGGCCGAGGTGGGCAGATCACCTGAGGTTAGGAGATCGAGACCATCCTGGTCAACATGGGGAAACCCCATGTCTACTAAAAATACAAAAATTTGCCGGGCATGGTGGTATGTGCCTGTAATCCTAGCTACTTGGGAGGCTGAGGCAGGAGAACCGCTTAAGCCCAGGAGGCAGAGGTTGCAGAGAGTCAAGATCGTGCCACTGCACTCCAGCCTGAGCAACAGAGTGAGACTCCATCTTAAAAAAGGAAGAAAGAAATTACCCACATGCCTGGGAGGAGTGCAACCAGGTTACAGGGCAGGGTTGGAGGAGTTTCCAGGATTTTGAAGCAAATAGAATAATCCCTTGCATCTGAGAGCTTCTCTCTACCCTTACAAAAGCACGAAGGATTTATATCTGAATCCTCCACACACAAAGCCAAGGCCCCTAGAACTGAGGGAACACTGAGGGAACGGAGTGCACAGAGGCCCAGAAGCTTGCCCCAGGTTACTTCACTGGTGGCCACAAAGTCAGCTGGTCCTGACCCCCAGCCTGCCCCTAAAGCCAATCTCTATCCCTGAACTGTTACAACTGTGTTAGCATGCCCGCCCTGGATAACCCCAAACCCCAGGCCTGCCAGTGCCCAGTCACTGGCAGGGTACCTTGATGAGAGGGGCTACCAGGCCCAGCCTGGCTCCTGCAGCCACACAGGGGGGCCGCACACCTGAGAGGGGAGGCCCAGAAGCGTCCAGAGTGAGCCTGTGCCTGTCTCCCCGGTGACTGAGCCCCTGGGCACCTCACCCCATCCTTTGTCTCTCTGCTTCCTCCTCTACCAAGAGACAATGAAGTCCACATGCCCTGCAGCAAAGTCATCAGGAAAATGTCACTCCACAGCAATTAAGTGACTTTCTTTTCACAAAAACAAAGGTCCAGTGAGGCTTACGAGGAGGCTCCCTCTGGGGACTCTGGCCGCAGACACGCCATGCTTTAAATTCCAACTTGGCTTCTCAGAAACTGGAAGTTTAAATAATGTGCTGATCTTTAGCTCTTTAGAGGGACTCCCCTCCACATACGGTTTGTAGAGGCCACCTAGCTGTTACTCTTGTCACTAAAAACAGAATTATCTGGTGGCGCACGCCTGTAGTCCCAGCTACTTGGGAGGCTGAGGCAGGAGAATTGCTTGAACCCAGGAGGCGGAGGTTGCGGTGAGCAGAGATCGTGCCATTGCACTCCAGCCTGGGTAACAAGAGCGAAACTCCGTCTCAAAAAAAAAAAAAAAAAAAGAATAGAATTCTCATTGGCCAAGCTGCCACTATAGAGCTAGATTCACCCACATGCGGCCCAGATAGTAATGCTCCACCCTCTTCAAAAAGCCAATCTCAGCTGGGTGCAGTGCTTACCCCTATAATCCCAGCAGTTTGAGAGGCAGAGGCAGGCGGATCACCTGAGGTCGGGAGTTCAAGACCAGCCTGGCCAACATGGAGAAACGCTGTCTCTACTAAAAATAGAAAAATTAGCCAGGCATGGTGGTGCACATCTATAATCCCAGCTACTTGGGAAGCTGAAGCAGGAGAATCTCTTGAAATTCGAAGGAAGAGGCTGCAGTGAGCTGAGATAGTGCCACTGCACTCCAGACTGGGCAATGGAGTGAGATTCCGGAGACGCCATCTCAAAAAATAAAAAAGTTTGGCCCTTGGAGGAACAGGCAAGGAGGACCTGAACTCAGCTCCCAGAGAAGTGCTGCCGAAGTCCCCTGAGGCCTACAGTCTTTTAGGAATCACTGGGCGGCCCCCCACCACCCAACCCGCCAAGCATTTGGGATAGAAAAAAACATCACACATTGAAGTTCTGGAGACTTTGCCAAAAAGTCAATCCACCGAGCGCCCAGCCACCAAGGACAATTGCAGGTCCCGTGCTGGCGGAGCAGAGTTCCAGCGCACACAGTGCGAAGGGCTTCCCCTGGGGTTGTGCAACCTGCAGCCCAGCCCAGGGGATGCAGGAGCCAAGGCTGGAAACAGGCCAGTTACACAAACAAGAGCACAGTGGCTGATAAGCTCTTAAAAATATGTTGACTCTCACTGGAAGTCCAAGAAATGCACATTAAAACAATCACACATCATCTTGCCAGGTACAAGAGTGAAGTTTCTTAAAGGCACTTAATAGAAGGGGTGTGATAAAAGGAAACTTCTTGTAACCTCATTGGAAAACCAGTTAGTATGTACAAACAGCTTTCAACATGTCTACATCCATTATACCAGTAATTCCACTTCTGGCATGCTACTTCTTTTTTGCTGGAGTGCAGTGGCGCCATCTCAGCTCACTGGAACCTCGGCCTCCTAGGTTTAACCAATTCTCCTGGGTTTAACCAATTCACCTCGAGGGACAGGGCTGGCTGGCAGTGTGGAGAAATCTTCTGGGTGGGCAGTCTTCTGGGATCGGGACAAGGAGCCTGCCTTGCCAGGCTGGGGTGGGTAGGGGCCTTCAAGGCAGAGGACCAAGGCAGGATGGAGCCAGGGCGGCTGGAGAGCAGTACCCTGGGGCCTGACCAGCTAGGTCTGGAAGCGAGGGTCGCAAGTACGAATTTTACATCGAGGGCACAGGAAAGCCAAGGAGGGCTTCATGCAGGAGAGCCATGCGATGTGGTGCTTTTATTTATTTTGTTTGTTTTTGAGATGGACTTTCACTCACTGCCCAGGCTGGAGCGCCATGGCACGATCTCAGCTCACTGCAACCTCTGCCTCCTGCATTCAAGCAATTCTTGTGCCTCTGCCTCCCGAGTAGCTTGGGTTACAGACATGTGCCACCAAGCCCAGCTAATTTTGTGTATTTTTAGTAGAGACGGGGTTTCTCCACGTTGGTCAGGCTGGTCTCAAACTCCCGACCTCAGGTGATCCGCAACATGGTGCTTTTAAAAAGATCACTGAGAGGGCTGCTGTGGGGTGAGTGAGTGGAAGGGAAGCAGGGAGACAACGGAGTCTGCTGCAAAACCAGAGGAACGCAATGAAGGTGGCTTGGATGGACATGCTGGGAAGGGGGTGGATACGGGACAGATTTTGGAGGTGGAGCCCACGGGATTCCATCCTTACTGGTGTCTCTTGTGGAGGGTTGGACAGGGAGGTGGTGCCCAGGCTGTCTGCTTGAGCACCAGGCGCTTGGGTCGCTGGAGCCTTTGACTGAGATGGGAAAGAACCCGAGGCAGAAGGCTGCACGAATGGGAGCTGTCTGTTGAGAAGGATGCCAACTTTGGACCTGAAGCCAGTGCAAAAAAACATCCAAAAGGGAGCATGGAAGTCTGCCCCTGAAGCTCATGAAAATAAAGAATGTCCAAATGGCTGCCACTTACTGGGCTTGTGATGAGCACCCATGCGGTGTTAAGTGAAAAAGGCTGTGCTGAGATCTGGGGACAACGGAGCCGCGGGTCCCTGAAGGACTGGGGCAGGGTCCCAGATAGAAATGCCTTACATTAAATGTCACCTCCAAAGAACGATTTGGGTATTTCACAACATTGCCTTGAGCTGGCCCTTCTTCCCGCACGTCGTACCTAAAGTGGCCAGCCAACATTCCTTCCTCCCTTGCTGGCTGGACTTCTGCTTTGATAAGAGCTGCTGGGAGCTGGGGGAAGCCTGGCAGATAATGGAGACTAGCCCAGCTGGGCCTAAACTGAACATCAAGGTTGTGGGGGGAGGCGGGAGAGCAGAGCTACTGCCACCTGTGAGGGGCCTACGACAGAGCAAGGGCAGGGCAGGGCAGGGAAGGACAGGGCAGGGCAGGGCAGGGCAGGACAGGGGGCCAGGATGACCAGGTGAAGGCCCGACACTAGGCAGCTACAGGTTCTAACACAAATGACTTCACTCTTCAAACAATATTCTCATCTATCAATCGATGGCAGTTACCAAAACAGAGATGTGACAAACCATCAGGCAGTGTGGAACTCAAGGCAATATACTACACACGGAAGCACTAGAGAGTAACAAGGGCAGCCCTTGAGGAGTTAGAACTATCATCGATGGCCGTGTGCGCAGCTCACGCCTGTAATCTCAGCATTTTGGGAGGCCGAGGCAGGATCACTTGAGGTCAGGAATTCCAGACCAGCCTGGCCAATGTGGCGAAACCCCAACTCCACTAAAAATGCAAAAAATTAGCCAGGCCTGGTGGCATGTGCCTGTAGCCCCAGCTACTCAGAAGGCTGAGGCAGGAGAATTGCTTCAACCCAGGAGGCGAAGGTTGCAGTGAGCCAAGATTGCGCCACTGCATTCCAGCTAGGGTGACAGAGTGAGACTGTGTCTCCAAAACACAAACAAACTGTCATAGACCTTTCTGCATCCCATAAGGGCAGCAAAGTATATAAAGTATAAAAACAAGGAATAGCAAATATGCCACTCATTGATAGTGTTGCTCCAATAGACATTTATCAGTGCTGTACAATGAAAACAAAAGAATACACCCATTTTAGATACCCATGAAACACTTTGAAAAATAGGCAATAGATTAGGTCACACAGAAAATTTCAAATTTCCAAAGTTCAAAATAGCATCTAATTCATTTTCTTTTTTCTTTTTTTTTTTTTTTTTTGAGACAGAGTCTCTCTCTGTCGCCCAGGCTGGAGTGCAGTGGCGTGATCTTGGCTCATTGCTGTTAGCATTACAGAGCTAAACGAAAAAGATAATAAGTAAACCAAGCATGCGACTTAGCATGTTTTATAGAAACGAGGAAGAAAATAAACCCAAATAAAGAGGAAGGAAAATAAGATAAACGTAGACGTTAAACTGTTAGAAATCAGAAAAATTATAAAATTGATCAATGTATTTAAAAGCTGTTTCTCTTGGCAGGGCTGTAATCCCAGCACTTTGAGAGGCCAAAGCGGGCAGATCACCTGAGATCGGGAGTTCAAGACCAGCCTGACCAACATGGAGAAACCCTGTCTCTACTAAAAATACAAAAATTAGCCCAGCGTGGTGGCACATGCCTGTAATCCCAGCTACTCAGGAGGCTGAGGCAGGAGAATCGCTCAAACCTGGGAAGCAGAGGTTGTGGTGAGCCGAGATCGCGCCACTGCACTCCAACCTGGGCAATAAGAGGGAAACTTCATCTCAAAAAAAAAGTTGTTTCTCTTGAAAGCAAAATAGGTAAATCACTGGGTAGCCTAATCAAAGAAAACGCAAACACTAAAAAATGAGGGATGTGTAGGTGATATATATATTGGTAGACTCTATTCAAATAACTTGAAAGAGTTCATGAAGGCCAGGCGCGGTGGCTCACGCCTGTAATCCAAGCACTTTGGAGGCCAAGGCGGGCAGATCACCTGAGGTCGGGAGTTCAAGACCAGCCTGACCAACATGGTGAAACCCCATCTTTCTTTTAAAAAAAAAAAGAAAAAGAAAAAGAAAAAAAGAAGAAGAAAATGAAAGAGTTCATGAAATTAATGACTTTCTAGCAAAGTGCAATTTGCCAATTTACTCCTCCTCCAAAGAGAAAACCAACAGAGCAATAGTACTGAAAACAATTTGTGAATATTATTAAAGAAGTACTCCTAAAAACATACCAGGCCCAATATGTCATAATAACATATTTTAAACCTTCCAGAAACAGATCACCCTTTACCATTCAAAGCAGCTGTCCTCAAAACACAGTGGCAGGACCCGCAGCATCAGTTCCACCTGGGAGCTCGTAGAAATGCAGGTTCTAAGGCCCCACACCTCAGACCTCCTGAATCACAAACTCTGAGGGTGGAGCCTAGTGATGTATTTTCAACAAACCTTCTGGATGACTCTGATGCATGTATATATATATATATTGTTTCCAAACAGGTTTTCACTCTGTCATCCAGGCTGGAGTGACGTGGCTCAATCACGGCTCACTGTAGCCTTGACCACTTGGGCTTAGGGTATCCTCCCACTGCGGCCTCCTGAGTAGTGGGAAGTATGGATGTACCCCACCATACCTGGCTAATTTTTTTTTTATTATTTGTAGAGACAAGGTCTTGCTATTTTACCCTGGCTCAGTAAGCCATCTTTCAATGTCTGGATTTATAAATACTATTAAGTGTTTTCATAAGTAACGATGATTGATGGTACCATCTGAGAGGAGGGTGGAAAGGAAGAGAAAAAAGCCCTTTTCTGGTTAGTTCTGCTGATGACTCCCAGAGCTGGAAGCATCATGGAAAGCCCAGGGCATGGAGTGCTCCCCGGCAGCCGAGTTCTGACAGGCAGACCATTAATGGCAAGTTGGTGGATCTGGAGTCTATTCCCTCCTCTGCTACCCCCACCCACCTTTGTCTTTCTAGGAGCTTCTCTCTGGTCCTGTTTCCTCATTTGGAACACTAGGGGTTAGATGAGCTCTCCAACGGGCTGCCCAGCTCTTACAGCCCAGGATGCTTCCCTCCACTCACTCATCAGTCAGTCACCAAGATCCTCTGATATTACAGGC
Source organism: Cacajao melanocephalus (assembly GCA_963573385.1). NCBI lineage: Eukaryota > Metazoa > Chordata > Mammalia > Primates > Pitheciidae > Cacajao > Cacajao melanocephalus. Next base: position 44,098 of record CAUYLG010054019.1, on the reverse strand, counting down.
GCTAGGGATCTAATCGTAAGCAAAAGACAGGGAAGAAAAACATTACCAAATAATCCCACAAGAGAATGTCAAAATCCACTGTGGCAAGTGCCATGAAGGAGGGGAACACCTCCTGTGTTAGGAGAGAGCAAATCTGCAGTCATGATGGCAGGGAGTGTGGGAGGAGGTGGGGAAGAGAGTCTCTGGTTGCTGGGGAGCAGGAAGAGAGGTCAGCAGAGGCTGGAGGAGGGGTGAAAGAGGCTTGGAACAACCGCCATGGAAAGTGGGAGGCCAGCAGACACGCACAGTAGGGCTGCCTAGCAGCTTAGAGCTACCCACCGTGCAAACGGCATACAGAGACATGCACATTTTAAAAAGTACATGCACATTTAAAAAAGCGGTCTATTCACTGAATCCCATGAAATGTCACACAGATCCCCTCAATCTGATATTCTTGCAGTCACAGAGAAGAAAAGCCTAGATGCTTTTTAAAATTCGAGTTTACTTCTCTCTAGGATGCCCTTACAAGAACTGACTCACACGTATCACTAAGCAGACATCCACACTCAGATACGCAATCTTTGATCAGCCAACCCTTGGTCAGCTTTATGGAACCATGTGGGTAAAGAAAAAGCCAGTAGCTATGCCACAGACAGGGGAAGCACTCAGGGGCAAGCGGCGGTCACCAAGCACCACAGCACCCAGGAGGTCCCGCTGAGGCCCCATGCTGGGCAAATGTACTCTTTCAATCAACACCGCAAAACAGGCTAAGATACTGTGAAGGACTCAAACATTTTTTTAAACCAGGGAAGAGAGGCTTTTTTAAAAAACAGATAATAGCATTTGGTTTCTCAAATGTTCATGAATGATAGGGCAAATATAGAATTAACAAAGGCAGCACGACGGAATGAATTTTTTAAAAAAAGCTCTCGTAAGCAAAAGCTGCCTTCTAGCTACATGGAAAAACACTCTAGTGCCCTAAGTAAATAAATAATAAAAGGATATGGAAACAATACACCCTGAGAACTCTTGTGCCTTCTCTGTTCTCCTGGGCAGAAGCAGTACTGACAGGTTTATGCTACCCAGGTTACAGATCCAACTAGCATTTATTTACCTAATAACACTCTAGAATCAGAGAGGACATTTCAAAGAACTGATGCCATTCTCCAGATTTATTAGTACATATATCCCATTCTTTTACCCCAAGCTCCAGTACCAGCTCCTGAGACAGGACGACCTAACCCTTGGACTAGAAAAAAGCTAAGCATAAGAATTTTGATGTGCTCAGACCACATCATTTTCCTTCTTCCCCTGATAGGAAGGCTCTTAAGAACATATACCTGCAAGGAAAACTAAAACAACGCACAGTGATTTTTCATTCTTGCCACACCCAATCCTTACTGTTTAGAAAACACTTAAATTTGCACAGGTTCTATCTGTTTCACAATTATAGCCACAATCTTGCTTGTTCACGCATTTTCATTTCTTTTTTGTTTGTTTGTTTTTGAGACAGTTTCGCTCTTGTTGCCCAGGCTGGAGTGCAGTGGCACGACCTCGGTTCATCGCAACTTCCGTCTCCTGGGTTCAAGCGGTTCTCTTGCCTCAGCCTCCTGAGTAGCTAGGATTACAGGCATGCGCCTCCACACCCGGCTCATTTTGTATTTTTAGTGGAGACAGGGTTTCTCCATGTTGGTCAGGCTGGTTTCGAACTCCCAACCTTAGGTGATCTGCCTGCCTCAGCATCCCAAAGAGCTAGGATTACAAGCGTTGAGCCACTGTGCCTGGCCTCTTTTTCTTAAACATATGCTACGTTACCATTAAAAGCAATTGTGCAACAAGTATGTACAGAACAAAACACTAAAAATACTTACTAGGGAAATAGAGCAAACGGCCAAAAAGAAACTAAAGTGACGTCAGGCATGGTGGCTCACACCTGTAATCCCAGCACTTTGGGAGGCCGAGGCTGGCGGATCACATGAGGTTAGGAGTTCAAGACCAACCTAGCCAAAATAAAAGTAGCCAGAAATTGGTGGCAGGTGCCTGTAATTTCAGCTCCTTGCGAGGCTAAGGCAGGAGAATTGCTTGAACCCAGGAAGCAGAGGTTGCAGTGAGCAGAGATGGTGCCACTACACACAAGCCTGGGCAACAGTGACTGTCTAAAAAAAAAAAAAAAAAAAAAAAGAAAGAAAAAGAAAGAAAGAAGCTAAAGTGGAAAAATAATAATCCAGGACCACAGAATTTCAGAGCCAGAGGGGTTTTAGTGAATAAGAGGTTAAAAGACTTGCACTAGACTTGCAGAAAATTGGTAGCAAAGAAAGCTCTAGAATTGCTATTATTTCTGCAGCAGGCAGGGAACTATTCACACTTTATTTTTTCTTTTCTTCTTGAGACAGGGTCTTACTCTGTTGCCCAGGCTGGAGTGCAGTGGTGCGATCTTGTCTCATCGCAGCCTTGGCCTCCTGGGCTCAAGCAATCCTTCCACCTCAATGTCCCAAATGCTGGGACTACAGGTATGCACCATCATGCCTGGCTAAATTTTGTATTTTTTGTAGAGATGGGGTTTCACCATGTTGCCGTGGTTGGTCTCAAACTCCTGGGCTCAGGCGATCCATCCATCTCAGCCTCCGAAAGTGCTGGGATTACAGGCATGAGCCACCTCACCTGGCCCAATTCACATGTCTTAAGCCAACCTTCCTGCATCTGACAAGTCTCCTGCTGTGGTTTGTCACTACTGCCCAGGGAAACCTAAGACATTCACCAGCCTAGGGCAGTGGGCTGTTCTCGATGGTATCTGTTGCAGGCCTTTCTTAGGCTTAGGATTATTTGATTCTGTGATGTGACTATCAATATGTGTCTTCTCAGCTAGCCTGTAAGTTGTACAAGGCCAGGCATACCTCCCTGTGGTGTGGAGAAGCCTAAGAAGGGAGTTGACATTTCCAGATCAAGTCACTTTTTCCTGGGTGTTAACTTTTCACAGGACAGGCCCTGAGATTAATACTTGATTTAGCATGATTTTACTTCCCTTCATTCTTCTGAGAGTAGACAGATGGTCACTGTCATCCCATTTTATGAATGAGACAGCCAAATTTTACTTTTGTTTCTCAAAGGCTGTGAATGGTGGCTAGGTGTGGCGCCTCATGCTTGTAATTCCAGCACTTTGGGAGGCCAAGGCGGAAAGACTGCTTGAACCCAGGAGGTCAAGACCAGCCTGGGAGATGTAGTAAGACCTTATCTCTACAAAAAATTTAAAAATTAGCTGCGCATGGTGTTGCACACCTGTGGTCCCAGCTACTTGAGAGGCTGAGGCGGGAGGATCACTTGAGCCCGAGAATGGAGGTTGCAGTGAGCCTAGATGGTGCTATTGCACTCCAGCCTGGGCGACAGAGCAAGACCTTGTCTCGAGAAAAAAAAAATGGTTTACACCTACATATTATCTTGTTTCAAAAAAAGTACTGCACAGCAAGCTACGTGGTGACTAGGACTGCCTGTGTGTAAGTTAGTCCAGCATCCCCTACAGAGTAAAATGTCACTAAAAAAGGCACCCTATTATTCTTAGATAATCAGAAGGTAAAGAGTAACAGAACACAGACAACTGGATTTCTAGCCCATGTCACTAATCTGCAGATTAGAAATCCTCAAAGTGTCTGGGCACAGTGGCTCATGCCTGTAATCCCAACACTTTGGGAGGCTGAGGCTGGCGGATCACAAGAGTTCAGTAGTTCGAGACCAGCCTGGCCAACATGGTGAAACCTTGTCTCTACTGAAAATACAAAAATTAGCCAGGCCTGGTGGCACGGCCTGTAATTCTAGCTACTCAGAAGGCTGAGGCAGGAGAATCACTTGAACCCAGGAAGTGGAGGTTGCAGTGAGCCAAGATCGTGACACTGTACTCCAGCTGGGGCAACAGAGTGAGACTCCACCTCAAAAAAAAAAAAAAAAAAGAAACCTTCAAAGTATGTTCACTACAACTCCTAATTATGCGTTTTCCATACAATTCATCAAACAAGGCAGTAGCAACCATACGGCCATTCCACTAAGAAGCAAAGAGCAAGTCCACAGGCCCTAAAAACATGAGTTTCACAAATTTTAAGGGTTAGGAGAAGAAAAGAAAAGAAACCCCTAAAACCCTTGAAGGAAGCAGACAGAGCACTGAATCCCAGCACTGCAGCCCAGGAGGCTACCAACTAGCCCTTGGGGAATGCTGTCTTATAATACCACACAGCCAGGGTCTCGATCTGGAGGGCAGTGGCATGATCACAGCTCCGTGCAGCCTCAACCTCCTGGGGTCAAGCAATCCTCCCACCTCAGCCTCCCAAGTAGCTGGGACTACAGATGCACTACCACACCCAACTAGTATTTTTTTACTTTTTGTAGAGACAGGGTCTCACTGTGTTGCCCAGGCTCGTCTCAAACTCTTGGGCTGAAGCATCCCTCCTGCCTTGGCCTCCCAAAGTGCTGGGATTACAAGCATACGACACCAAGCCCAGACTGGTCTTATTCCTATTACATTATGCAGAAATCATATTTATGTATTGAAAAAATTAGATGTACGCACTGTAAACACAATATAATAGTTATATTTGGATGGCATAATTATGGGCGATTTATATTTTCTTTTTCATGCTATTCTATGATCTAAAAATGTTTTCCAATGAATCACTTGAGGTCAGGAGTTCAAGACCAGCCTGGCCAACATGGTGAAACACCGTTTCTATTAAAAATACAAAAATTAGCTGGGCATGATGGCATGCACCTGTAATCCCAGCTACTCGGTAGGCTGAGACAGGAGAATTGCTTGAACCTGGGGGGCAGAGGTTGTAGTTAGCCGAGACCGTGCTGTTGCACTCTAGCCTGGGTGACAGAGTAAGACTCCATCTCAAACAAAAACAAAAATAAATAAATGTTTTCCAATGATTATATACCAGATTTGTAATAATTTTTTTTTTTTTTTTTTTTGAGATGGAGTTTCACTCTGTCCCAGGCTGGAGTGCAGTGGCGCAATCTCAGCTCACTGCAACCTCTGCCTCCCAGGTTCAAGAGATTCTTGTGCCTCAGCCCCCTGAGTAGCTTGAAGTACAGGTGCCAGCCACCACACTCAGCTAATTTTTTTGTATTTTTAGTAGAGACAGGGTTTCACCATGTTGGCCAGGATGGTCTTGATCTCTTGACCTTGTGATCTGCCTGCCTCAGCTTCCCAAAGTGCTGGGATTATAGGTATAAGCCACTGTGCCCAGCTCAGATTTATAATAATTTAAACAAAGATATATAATTTTAAGACTCCACAATATCCTCATATACTTTTTTATTTTTTTGAGACAGGGTGTCACTCTTTCACCCAGGCTGGAGTGCAATGTCATGATCTCAGCTCACTGAAGCCTCAAACTCCCAGGCTCAGGTGATTCTCCCACCTCAGCCTCCTGCATAGCTGGCACTACAGGCACATACCACCATGCCCGGCTAATGTTTTGTATTTTTAGTAGAGATGGGGTTTTGCTACGTTGCCCAGGTGGGTCTCGAACTCCTGGAGTCAAGCAATCTGCCAGTCTATTCAAATAAATCAGGGTACATCTATTCACAGTAACACAGCCCTTAAAGGAACAAACGTACAGTTATGTGTTGATATAAAACTGTCTCTAAGATATGTTATTAAACTAAATGCAAGATGCAGAATATATACTATCATTCGTACAAAATTAATTTTAAGGCTGAATGTGGTGGCTCACACCTGTAATCCCAACACTTTGGGAGGCTGAGGCAGGAGAATCGCTTGAGGCCAGGGGTTTGAGGCCAGCCTGGAAAATATAGTGAGACCCTGTCTTTACCAAAACAATACAAAAATTGGCTGGGCATGGTGGTGTGTGCCTATAGTCTCAGATTGGGAGACTGAGGTGGGAGGATCGCTTAAGCCCAGGAGTTCAAGGCTGCACTCTGGCCTACATAACAGAGCTAGACCCTGTCTGCAAAAAAACAATAAATAAACGAATGAATATTAATTTTAAGACATAATTTATTTGTGTGTGTATTGACTATCTCTGGAAGGCTCACCTAAAAAGTTACAGTAAAATTGCCTTAAAAGAGGGGCTTTTTTTTTCTTAGAAATGGGGTCTCTCAGCTGAGCACAGTGGCTCACGCCTGTAATCCCAGCACTTTAGGAGGTCGAGGCTGGTAGACCACCTGAGGTCAGGAGTTTGAGACCAGCCTGGAGAACATGGTGAAACCCTGTCTTTATTAAAAATACAAAATTTAGCCGGGCGTGGTGGCAAGTGCCTGTAGTCCCAGCTACTCGGGAGGCTGAGGCAGGAGAATCACTTGAACCCAGGAGGCAGAGGTTGCAGTGAGCCAAGATCGGGCCACTGCACTCCAGCGTGGGCAACAGAGCAAGACTCTGTATCAAAAAAAAAAAAAAGAAAGAAAGAAATGGGGTCTTTCTATATTGTCCAGGCTGGTCTTAAACCCCTGGGCTCAAGTGAGTCTCCTGACTTCACCTCTAGAGTAGCTAGGATTATAGGCGTGAACCACTGCGCCAGGCCTCTTTTTGTACTTGAAATTTTTTACTATGAGCATTTATTACTAAAAAATAAACAAACTTCGAAAGGCTTGGTGGGAAACCACACCAACAAGTTTTGCAGGTGTCTTGGCACCGGTGCATGATCTTCAGGTCAAGGGCAGCCCCTTAACGAGCGCTGCCTCCAGCAGACAAAACACTGGGAGGACTGGGTGGGCTCCTGCAGACCCAGCACCCGCAGGCGGACAGATCAGTCTTTTCTGCTGACTTCTGGAACCAGGTCCAGACAAGTCCATACTCCAGTTCAGCCAAAGCAAGAACACTGTGTCCTCTGACAACAATGTCAAATTCTCATTTGTATGCAGTAAATAAGGAATATTTTACCTTTCAGCAAAGGTGTCGAGTGTCCCCAGCTCATCAGAGAGGCCAACCAGGGAATCCAACGTCCCCACCTAGACAGATCATAAAAACGTCAGAGGCTCACGGGTTTCTGGCAAAGCATGATGCCATCTCAACAACAGAGCAGGGACTCTGTCACTTCATCTTGAACTAGTCACCCTTGGTCAGTGGCCAAAGTGGAAAATAGAACTCTTAATAGAAACCAGTGGATTTGGGGGTGTATTTATTTATTTATTTTTGACCAACAGGATAAACTCTCGTATTTCTGCCATAGGAAGGAGTGACTATGATGCTACCGTCTGACCTCAGTTCATTTTCCTCTTAGAATGGCAGCCTACTAGTCAGTCATGTTGTTAATCATTACAGCCAAGGAGGGGATATACCAGAAAGCAACTTAAAGAAGTTCTCATTCCTAAGAGCTTTTCTGCTCCAAGACAGTCCCACCAGTCTTTTGCTCTGTTCTTTGCTGTTATTAACCACGCTCTTGAGGCCGAGGTGTGTGGGTCACCTGAGGCCAGGAGTTCTAGACCAGCCTGGCCAACATGGCAAAACCCTGTCTCTACTAAAACTACAAAAATTATTGGGCATGGTGGCATGTGCCCATAATCCCACCTACTCAGGAGTCTGAGGCAGAAGAATCGTTTGAACTCAGGAGGTGGAGGTTGCAGTAAACTGAGATGGCACCACTGCACTCCAGCCTGGGAAACAAAGCAGGGAGGGGGGTGCAAGGAGAGCAGGGGGATATGATCTTGCTGGGGAAGGAGGCAGCAAGATCCCTCCCACTTCATCATTCACCTAGGTCCTTTTTTTTTTTTTTGAGACAGAGTTTCACTCTTGTTGCCTAGGCTGGAGTGCAATGGCGTGATCTTGGCTCACTGCAACCTCTGCCTCCCAGGTTCAAGCAATTCTCCTGCCTCAGCCTCCTGAGTAGCTGGGATTACAGGCATGTACCACTATGCTCAGCTAATATTTTGTATTTTTAGTAGAGACAAAGTTTCTCCATGTTGGTCAGGCTGGTCTGGAACTCCCAACCTCAAGTGATCCGCCCGCCTCAGCCTCCCAAATTGCTGGGATTATAGGCATGAGCCACCACGCCTGGCCATGATCTGTTTCTTAGCATAGAAATTACTACAATGGGCCGGGCGTGGTGGCTCACACCTGTAATTCAAGCACTTTGGAGGCCAAAAAAAAAGATGAATCCTGAGTATCTCTACCAAGTGAAGTTGCTTCTTTTCAATTAACTTAATTTTAAGCAACTTCTGCAGGGGCTGTGTCTTCTTTTTTTATCTTTTTACCTTCCAGAGTCCAGCACAGTGCCTCACAGTATCAATGAGTGGCTGCAGAATTTACTAACCCGTACAGTGTGTGTTGCTGGACAAGGCAGGCTTAGGAAGGCAGCAAGATATGGGTTCAGAACCCACTGCTGCCACTTACCAGCCTGACAACCCTGGTAATCACTTAGCCTCTCCCAGCCTGTCCCGAGTCAGCGGGAGAGGTAAAGCTTCCAGGTGACGCATTTAAAGTACCTAGCTGCCAGCACCCTGCTCAACAAATGTTAGCAATGGGGTGGCATCACAACCCTGGTAGCTGATGGTGTAGCTGTTTTGGCAGAGGGGCAAAGTGAAGTTTGAAAGGGGAGTATACAGCAGTTTTCTACAAGAGCAGATGCTGGGCAGTCAGCACTATCTCACCAGCACCTGTGCCATGTGGTCTGGGAGAAAGCTGTAGTGTCTTACCCCTGGAAACCTACAGCCTCAGGAAGCACCACGAAAACTCCACTCTTCTTGAAGTAAAAGAATTGCGTGGCTGGGCACAGTGGCTCATGCCTGTAATCCCAACACTTTGGGAGGCCAAGGTGGGCGGATCACAAGGTCAGGAGTTCGAGACCAGCCTGGGCAACATAGTGAAAGCACATCTCTACTAAAAATACAAAAATTAGCCAGGCATGGTGGCAAGCACCTGTAATCCCAGCTACTTGGGAGGCTGAGACAGGAGAATCACTTGAACCTGGGAGGCGGAGGTTGCAGCAGTGAGCTGAGATCATGCCATTTCACTCCAGCCTGGGCAACAAAAGCAAAACTCTGTCTCAAAAAAAAAAAAAAAAAAAAAAAATAATTACACATTTTGGCCAGGCACGGTGGCTCATGCCAATAATCTCAGCATTTTGGGAAGCCAAGGCGGGTGGATCACCTGAGGTCAGGAGTTCAAGACCAGCCTGGCCAACATGGCAAAACTCTGTTTTTACTAATAATACAAAAAATAGCTGGGCATGGTGGTACACACCTGTAATTCCAGCTACTCAGGAGGCTGAGACAGGAGAATTGCTTAAATGCAGGAGGCTGAGGTTGCAGTGAGCTGAGACTGCGCCACTGCACTCCAGCCTGGGCGATAAGAGCAAACTCTGTCTCCGGAAAGAAAAAAAAAAAAGAGTTGCACATGTCTCACTCTTCTTTAACATCAGTTTTATTTGAACATTGCCCTCCACTCCAAGAGCCCTTAGATGCCTGAGCATGACCCAAACTCCCTTCTGCCTCCAAATCTCCTCCCTTCCTTTCCTGCAGGACCAAAGAGATCCTAGATTTCCTCCCCTGCCCCCGGGTCAAGAGTACAATCAGGGCTGAAGCCCTCCAAGCCTGCATATCTAAAGTATATGGTTGGTCTTCTGAGACGTTGCAGACAAACCAGGAGAAGCCAGAGGAAGAGAGAACTTGAGTGTGCATTTCACATGCTTCCCACTTTTTGAAGCATTAGACACCGCTACCCACAACCTGGTTCCCTGTTCATTCTTTCCTGTGGCTGCACCTACATAGGTACCAAAATTAATTCAGGACTATGGCATGATGTCCCACAGAGCCCATCACCTCCCCATCCATCCTCAAACCTCAGCTTGTCCTCAGAGTCCCTGCCTTTGCCTTGTTACTTTCTCCTTGGCTTCCTGAAGTAGCAACCTCTGTCTCCCTCTCCCCTCTCCCCCGCCCCCGACCAATCCATCCTTTTTTTCCTCCTCCCCAGGAATTTTACCTTGAAGTCAGGAATAGCGAATTTGGTATTATAAGATAGGTTGGACTTGGAGGTTACAGTATTCATCCGCTCCAGAGCTTGCAAATTTTCCCTATCGCCAGGGGCAGAAATTAACCAAAACTCCGACATGCTTCGAGTCTTCTCTTAGCCAGTGGCTGCCCAGAACCAGCACAAACATACACAAACAGAAACAGGAGGAGAGATGTGTCAGATATCCCCGCCTCACCACTCCCTGCCCTCGAATTCATCCTTTCTAGGATCTCTGAGCTCCCAGGACATCCATTGGCAAAAGCAAAGTGCTTATCTCCACCTGGGAGCCCTCAGGTGTTCCTGAAACTCCAAAGCTCCTCGGCCCCTGCGGTGGTTCTGGCTGGTTTCCAGGAGCAGAGGAGGGAGAGGTCCCTTTCTGTCTCCCAACCTCGGTGAACAACTCCTGTCAGGCACCGTAAAACGGGAGGACGGACACTTTCTGGGGGGAATTTTTGTCTTCTTTCTACACTGCATCTTCTGGGATGCAGGTTGGGTGGAGAAAGGGGTGGGATGAGTGAGGAATTTTCACAACAGGCTACCAGGTCGAACCCCAGGTCTTAACTGGCTAACCTTGTGATTGGTATTAGCTTTAAAAATAGACTTCAGAAGCATTCTTGTGATTTTTTTTTAAGTAAGGAAAAAAAATTAGTAGGGGGTGAGAAGAGCTACTGAAGCCTTTTTTCCACTTGGTGGGCGAGGTGCCCGCTCAGCAGAGCTGGGTCCCTTGCCCGGCCTGGCCGGTGGTTTCGCGGCAGCGTCTGCGGCCTCTTCGGTCGATTCGATTCGCGCTGCTCCTTCACAGGTGTCCACACCCGCACCTTCCCCTCGGCCGAGTTCCCCCTTCCCGCTGCCTCCCCGCCGCGTCTCCCGGCGGCTGGGGGAAAGCAGGATACGCTCTGAGGAGCCAGAAACCCCTCGTGGCATCTCCTCCTTTCGGACTCTGGGTCCCACTCCAATCCGAGGGTATTTTATTCTCTCCTAACCCCGCGCAGACCAGCGCGGCTCCTTTCCGCCTTGACCGCCCATGGCCCGGGGACGAACTGGTCCCGCGCAGCACCTGCGGAGATGCACCTGCCCGGACGCGGAGGAGCGCGGGGAGGCGCCTGCTGCCCACTTTCCCAGTGGGAAAGCGCGGGCAGGGGCGCAGCCGGACCGAAGGACGCCGGTCGCCTGGCCCGGTGCGTGTGTCCCCACCCCGCCCAGCCTCGCCTCGGGTCCTCATTCCACGGCGCGTCCTTACCTGGAGCCGGCGGGGCGCTGGCGGAGCTGGCGGAGCGGTCGGGGCTGCCGGCGGCGGGTGCGGGGCCAGAGCGCGGGGCCAGAGCGCACGGCCAGCTCCCGAGAGGCAGCGGCTTAGCGGCCCCGCGTCCCGCCCCGCCTTTTATCCCGGGCGCGGGAGGCGGCCCCGGCCCCCGGACATTTGCATACGGGCCGCCCGCCTCCCGCCTTACTCCAGCCGGGGGCCCGGGACCGGGGAGCAGGTGCGGGCGCCGGGCGGGAGGGCGCCCAGGGGCCGCGCAGGGTCCCCAGTTCCCTACTCGCGCGTGCCGGGTCCCTGGGGGCTTCTGCGGCGCGTCCCACGGGGTGTCCAGCCGCACGACTGCGCTGTCGCGACCCGGATGCGTGGACCGCTGAGCCGGGAAAGGGCTCAGGGACCGCCGGAGCCAGGAAAGGGCTTCGCACTTGGGACCACGCCGCCCTCCAGCTGCGGCCGCCGCAGCCCCGCCGGTCGCCCACTCTTGTCCCACAGCGACGGGCGCGGGTCTGGGGAAATCACCTGCTCCCAGGTGTCTCCAGGCCGGTGCATGAGACAGGGCCGACCTGTGGGGAGCCACGCAACAGGTTCGCAGGTGTTCGGGACACACCTGGGTAGACAGCGAAGCTTTTCCTTTCCGTGTGAGCGCGGCTGTGCGCCCGGTTGGCCAAGAAACTCCCACCTCATCCTCCCCCACCTTCTGAATTGCCCTGTGAATGGCGGGGTGGTGATGGGGGGCGGTGGTTACAGCGCACCGCGTGAGGATCAGAGATGAGTTCTTGATCGGCACTGTATGGAACCAGGAGGGTGAAACCCCATAAATTAACGTGTGAAAGTTAAAAACAAGACAAAACCCAAGGAAAACTCGGAGAATTCATTTTTTCTGGACTGAAAGAGGAAGCGTTGGAGTATCCTTCCATGTGGGCGTTGTTTTCAGGCGTTTCTGGGAGAGATAAAGATGTCAGGAGTGTTCTCCGAGGGGGCATTGAAGAAGGTGTTCTTGCTTCCTTGAAAGTGGACTCCCCTTCCTATGTAAACTAGCTGTACCTATCAGCCCATTCTTGTGAATGCACCGGGGTCTTCGGGAGAAGTATTTGACATCATCTGAGACTTAAGTTGTAATCACATAGGATGGGACGCGAAGCCCCAGATGCAGGACAGAAAGGTGGCTTTGAGGTCACAGTGGGGTCTACTTGGAACTCCCAGCACCTGCAGCAGGCATCATTTTTATTGGGACACTCGTGTACATTAGTCAGTCCTTGCAACATCTTCCTGAGGGAGGATCCCTGAAACCAAGTGATGAGGAAACCCCGGTATGTTTGAGGACATTAAGTGACTGTTCCAGGGAAGGAGTGGCCCAGTTCGACATTAAAGTGGGGTGGTCTCCAATCTTGGACTTTATCCAGGCAAGCCATTTTATCCAGCCAGAAAAAACATCCTAGAGCTGGGGGCAAAGCTCATTTGCAAACAAGGGTGGAGATGCCACAGAGTTGCGTGAATTGCCCAGTGTCACACAACTGGTTATGGCAGAGCTACAGTTGGAACTCGGGCGTAATTGAGTCTTATGTCCTTTCTACTGCTCCCAGCAAGCCTGCAGGACTAGGTCATCACGATGAGAAAGAAATCATGCTTTCCATGTTAGTCCACATTTTCCTATCTGCAAGGGTCAGAGCCACAGACCTGGCTTCTTAGAGACCGGACAACATATTTAGAAGTGTCTGTGACTTTGCTGATGGCACCACTTTCTATAAACCTGGTTTCCTGCAAATACTTTGTTTCGTTTTGTGAAATAGGAGTCAGACACAAACAACTCCTGGACAGACCTGGTGCAGTGGCTCACGCCTGTAATCCCAGCACTTTAGGAGACCCAGAAGGGTGGATCACTTGAGGTCAGGAGTTTGAGATGAGCCTGACCAACATGGAGAAAGTCTATCTCTACTAAAAATACAAAACTAGCCAGACATGGTGTCACCCACCTGTAGTCTCAGCTACTCTGGAGGCTGAGGCGTGAGAATCGCTTGAACCCGGGAGGCAGAGGTTGCAATGAGCTGAGATTGTGCCAATGTATTCCAGCCTGGGTGATAGAGCAAGACTCTGTCTCCAAAATAAGAATAATAACTCCTGGACCCCATCTGATTAAGAAAATAATAAGGACCCACAGTGTTCCTTGTCTTCCTTAAAATCTTCCTACTCAAAATCTGAAATTGTTCTGGCCTTTCGTATCTTAAGTTTCTCATTTAATAGCTGAATTTATAATGGATGATGTCTACTGCTGCAGGGGTAGCTTGACTTTTTTCAAATAACTTTTTTTTTTTCTGCTTATAAAGGTAATTCTCTCCTTTTCTTCTCTCCAATGAGAATGGGCTTGAAATTTCTGGGGTTTTTTTATTGCTTTTTTTTGTTTTTTGTTTTTTGTTTTTTGTTTTGAGATGGAGTTTCGCTCTTGTTGCCCAGGCTGGAGTGCAATGGCGAGATCTCGGCTCACCGCAACCTCTGCCTCCCGGATTCAGGTGATTCTCCTGCCTCAGCCTCCTGAGTAACTGGGATTACAGGTATGTGCCACCATGCCCAGCTAGTTTTTTTGTATTTTTAGTAGAGATAGGGTTTCTCCATGTTGGTCAGGCTGGTCTCAAACTCCTGACCTTAAGTGATCCACCACCCGCCTTGGCCTCCCAAAGTGCTGAGATTACAGGCATGAGCCACTGCGCCCAGCCAAAATTTTTCTGCTTTTTATAAAGAATTTAGCAAACAGATAAGTATAAGGAAGAAAATAAAAATGACTTGTAATTCCGTAATTACCTACTGTTAACATTTAAATTCTTTGTTACCATTCAATGCAGATGTAGACTTCTTTGCATGATTGAGATTACGTATTATAAAGTTTGACATTCTGCTGTTTTGTTTGTTTGTTTGAGACAGAGTTTTGCTGTTGTCACCTAGGCTGGAGTGCAGTGGTGCAATCTCAGCTCACCACAACCTCCGCTTCCCTGGTTCTAGCGATTCTCCTGCCTCAGCCTCCCAAGTAGCTGGGATTACAGGTATGTGCTACCACACCCAGCTAGGTTTTTTTTGTATTTTTAGTAGAGACAGGGTTTCTCCATGTTGGTCAGGCTGGTCTCAAACTCCTGACCTCAGGTGATCTGCCCGCCTAGGCCTCCCAAAGTGCTGGGATTATAGACTGAGCCACCACGCCTGGCCTGCTATTGGCTTTTTGAAGATCAAAAAGGTTATCAAATGTATCTTATCAGTAAAGGATCATCCAGTGTCATCAGAGTTTACCACAGCTCAAACCTTGAGTCAGATTTTGAAGCCAAATAAAGACGCCTTGTTGGACAACTTACATATTGAAAAGGTGGTGGGGCAGAGGGGAATCTCATCCAAGAGGTTGTTTGATTTGCATTTCCCAAAAGCAACCACATATAGACTTGTCAGTTTTGAGCTGACTTGTGTTTTTCTCTCACAAAGATCAGCCTTTAACACAGATAAATAGGAAGAAATCAACCAAAAGTTTTGGAACCTGCTCCCTTGATATATTAGATGTATTAGAAGACTATGATTTAGCATTTCCACTGTATAAGAAAAGTATTTTTCTTCCATATTTCAGCCTGAAGCAGCACATAGCAACCCACTTTCTGTCACCTCCCTATACAATCTCAAAGTCTCTGAAATCTGCTGCTAAAAGACTTAAAAGTTTACGTGCCTTAATCACTGCTTTTAAAACACTCCCCAGGTTATAAAAAATACAGTACCCAGCTCATAATAAATAACATCTCTTCCTGGGAATAAAGGCTGGGGAGGAAATGCCAGGAGCCTTGAATCATCTCTAGCTGATTATGAATTTGGCTTTGCTTAGTTATTTCTGAAATGCTTCTGCAGTTGGCACCGGCCGTGTACGGAGCCAGCTGAAGTCTATGCAACACTGAACAGTCCCGTCAGGTTTGGGAACCAGAAAGGCAAGGCTGGCCTCGTTGGTCTGTTGTCCTCTGGGTACTCCCAGCTGGCGTATTTTGGACTTCTTCATTACCTCACAGCCATCCGAAGATGATGCTCTTTCCAAATCAGCCCAGATATCCTTGAATCTCAATTGGCTCACGTGGGTGGTTCTGGGTCTTGCTGAGAAGAGCCCTGGGGAGTTTTTCTACCGGGACAGGTCTATAGTGCAGAAATGTAAGTGGAATTGCCCTTCCAAGTTAATACGGTGCTGTAGAAACAGATTAGGCTTTGAAATCAGATGGTCGGAAAAGCTGCTTACACTTGCTGCGTTTCAGGTTTCCCATCTGAAAAAAAGGAGCGAGAGTATGCCCGCTTTTTAGGCTTGTTATGAGAATAAGAGAGAACAGCATTTCTGACAACTGCAGAGAACAATATTTCTGGTGAGAGCAACTGAATAAGCACTCCCCTCACTTCTCACTTTCCTGCTTTCTTAGGTTTCTTTGGGGTTTTACATATTAAGTGCAGTACATTGTAATAATCTCTCAAAATCATCTACCATCCTTCTTCAAGGCCCAAAGTCCTCTGATCTGTATTTTCTCTTTCAGCCAAAAAACCTTTGTGATTTTAGGATGGCCATTGTTAAGACTGTAACTGTTTTGGCGAGAGAAATTCAGCCCAGGGAATTCTCATGATTTATTTGTCGCAGTGTACACAGACAAGGAGACAGCTCCTCTGCTCACTTCCTCATCTAACAAGTTTTTTTCCCGCCCCCCCCCCCCCAACAATTTGCCAGGCACTGTGGGGCAGGCAAAAATAAATCAGCATTTTCAGACTAGTACTAGTGCAAAGCAATTCTAGTAAACAGAATATTGAGCAGTTCCAACTCACTAAGGTCTGAACACAAAACACTCAGCAGGATATGATACGTGCATACACACGAGGTGTAGACATCCCAGAAAGATCGTGATCCTGATTTCACAGATGAGGAAGCAGGCTCAAGGAGATTAAGCGAGCTGATCAAAGGACACTTAGTGGTAGAACTGGGGCTTGAATGTCATTCTTCTACTGCCAAATATCTCTTGCATTACAAGCTCTAAACCACCCCTCTACTGCCCCATCCAGAGACCTAGTTACTAGCACTCAGCCTGTGGTTGCATTCTTTTGTTTGCTTGTTTGTTTGTTTTTGAGACTGAGTTTCACTCTGTCACCCAGGCTGGAGTGCAGTGGTGCGATCTCAGCTCACTTAAACTTCCACCTCCCGGGTTCAAGCAATTCTCATGCCTCAGCCTCCTGATTAGCTAGAACAACAAGTTTCTGTTGTTTGTTTGTTTGTTTGCAACAGAGTCTGGCTCTGTCACCCAGGCTGGAGTACACTGGTGCAATCTCCGCTCACTGCAAACTCTGCCTTCAGGGTTCAAGGGATTCTCCTGCTTTAGCCTCCTGAATTGCTCGGATTACAGGCACCTGCCACCACACCCAGCTAATTTTTGTATTTTTAGTAGAGATGGGTTTCACCATGTTGGCCAGGCTGGTCTCGAACTCCTGACCTCAGGTGATCCACCCACCTCAGCCTCCCAAAGTGCTGGGATTACAGGTGTGAGCCACCAGGCTCGGCCAACACCCGGCTAATTTTTGTATTT
This sequence comes from Cacajao melanocephalus, assembly GCA_963573385.1. Taxonomy (NCBI): domain Eukaryota; kingdom Metazoa; phylum Chordata; class Mammalia; order Primates; family Pitheciidae; genus Cacajao; species Cacajao melanocephalus. The sequence goes on along the minus strand of CAUYLG010054019.1, from coordinate 27,336 downwards.
TTGGTGGAAATGGAGTTTCACCATGTTGGCCAGGCTGGTATCGAACTCCTTACCTCAGGTGATCCGCCCACCTCAGCCTCCCAAAGTGCTGGGATTACAGGTGTGAGCCACCGTGCCTAGTTTACACAAGTCTCTTAACTTCAGTGAACTTTTTGGTGGGCTATAAACTGTGGTTAATAATAGTACCTGTCTCATAAGGTTTTCCTGGGAATTAAATGATATGGCAGAGTGAACAGTGCATATTAAGCAATTGGCAAAGTCGTGCTATTAGCATTTGCTACTTTAAAAAGCTCCATTCATCTCTGCTTCTTTTCCTTCTTTTAGTTCTCACTTCCAAGTTCCTTTTTCTCCGCATGGGATTCTTTGGGAAGATATGGATTCTGCCCTATTTTAAATATATGCCACACTTGCCACTCTGGTATTCAGTCACTTTCAACCAATCTTTGATGGAGTTAGCCTATGTGGTAGGTTATCTACACTTGGAGGTACGACTGGAGAGGTCCCTGGCCTCAAGAGCCCTGAGCCAGAGAAAGAGTATGGCTGGTGCTTAGGGAAGAGTCTTTGGGCTACAGCCAAGAGCCCTCTGCAGGAGGTGTTTTTTTGTTGTTGTTGTTTTTTGCTTTTTGTTTTTTTTTGAGACAGAGTCTCACTCTGTCACCCAGGCTGGAGTGCAGTGGCACAATCTTGGCTCACTGCAACCTCTACCTCCCAGGTTCAAGTGATTCTCCTGTCTCAGCCTCCCAAGTAGCTGGGACTACAGGTGCATACCACCACACCTGGCTAATTTTTGTATTTTTAGCAGAGACAGGGTTTCACCATGTTGGCCAGGTTGGTCTTGAACTCCTGACCTTGTGGTCCACCTGCCTCGGCCTCCCAAAGCGCTGGGATTATAAGCATGAGCCACTGTGCCCAGCTTCTGCAGGAGTTTTGAGCTCTGGCTTTGGTGTCAAAAAAATGTGACCTCAAGTCTCAGTTCTGCCATTTACCAGCTGTGCCCTTTCCAAGTTATGCAATCTTTCAGTACCCCAGTTTCCGCATGTATAAAATGGAGACTCCAAGTTCAAGTGAGAGAACTGTGATGAAAATGGGATGAGCCAGGCGCAGTGGCTCACACCTCTAATCCCAGCACTTTGGGTGGATCACAAGGTCAGGAGTTCGAGACCAGCCTGACCAACATGGTAAAACCCCGTCTCTATTAAAAATACAAAACAAAACAAAAAATAGCCAGGTGTGGTGGCATGCACCTGTAATCCCAGCTACACAGGAGACTGAGGCAGGAGAATCACTTGAACCCAGTAGGTGGAGGTTATGGTGAGCCGAGATTGAGCCACTGTACTCCAGCCTGGGTGACAGAGCAAGATCTTGCCCCCGCCAAAAAAGAAAAAAAAAAAAGAAAATGGAATGAGATAACTCAAGCAAAATGTCTGAACATGACAGTCTGGAGTGCCCCCAGTAAGTGCTCCCATCATTTCCCTAGTAAGTGCTCCCATCCTTTCATTTCAGTTACAGAGTTCAGGAAGGCAGGAGCCACATCTACTCTGTTCACTGCCAAGTTCATAATGCTGAGTAGACAACATATTTTGTATCATTGCACTTCAAGCAAGGATGCTGGAGGATGTCTGGAGAATCAGAGGAAGCTGAGTGTGAATGTTTTTGCTCTTGGATCTAACTCTTAGAAATATTAAATGATTTAAAAGGGGCATGAAAATATAACACTGTATATTTAAGTATAGGGTATCTGTTATGGATGAGTGACATCTGTAGTTATTCAGTTATGTTTATTAGACTGAAAATCGGAAACATATATGTCCAACAAAAGAGAATTGAACAGATTAGTAATTTTATAATCATACTGTCATTACAAACATGTTAGAGGAATATTAAATGACTTAAATGATCATATAATTCCAGCATTTCGGGAGACTGACGTGGAAAGACTTTGAGACCAGCCTAATCAATGTAGCAAAACCCTACCTCTATTTAAAAATTAACCAATTAGACTGGGCGTGGTGGCTCACACCTGTAATCCAAGCACTTTGGAGGCCAAGGCGGGAGGATCACCTGAGGCTGGGAGTTCAAGACCAGCCTGACCAACATGGTGAAACCCCATCTTAAAAAAAAAAAAAATTAATTTTTTAAAAATGATCATTAACTTTTTTTTTTCCTTTTCTTAGAGACGGGGTCTCACTATGTTGCCCAGGCTGGAGTGCATTGGCTATCCCACTATTGATCAGCACAGGAGTTTTGACATGCTCCGTTTCTGACCTGGGCCGGTTCACCCGTCCTTAGGCAACCTGGTGGTCCTCCGCTCCCAGGAGGTCACCATATTGATGCCGAACTTAGTGCAGAAACCCAATTGGCATAGTGCACTATAGCCCAGAACTCCTGGGCTCAAGGGATCCTCCCACCTCAGCCTCCCGAGTAGCTGGGACTACGGGCATGTCCCACCACACCCGGGTTTTTTTTTTTTTTGAGATGAAGTCTTGCTTCATCACCCAGGCTGGAGTGTAGTGGCACCAGCTCGATTCACTGCAACCTCCACCTCCTGGGTTCAAGTGATTCTCCTGTCTCAGCCTCCCAAGTAGCTGGGATTACAGATGTCTGCCACCATGCCTGGCTAATTTTTGTATTTTTAGTGGAGACAGGGTTTCTCCATTTGGCCAGGCTGGACTTGAACTCCTGACCTCAGGTGATCCTTCCGCCTCATCCTTCCAAAGTGCTGGGATTACAGGCATAAGCCACCACGCTGGGCCTGATTGTTAAATTTTAAGCAGAAAATTCAAAATCAAGATTCCAATTCTCAAGCATGGCCAAGGAGGAGCCAAGGTGAGAGGATCACTTGAGGTCAGGAGCTCAAGACCAGCCTGGCCAACATGGTGATACCCCGTCTCTACTAAAAATACAAAAAATTAGCTGGGCATGGTGACAGGCGCCTGTAGTCCCAGCTACTATGGAGGCTGAGGCAGGAGAATTGCCTGAACCCTGGAGGTGGAGTTTGCAGTGAACTTAGATCACGTAATTGCACTCCAGCCTGGGTGACAACAATGAAACTCCAACTCATAAAAAAAAAAAAAAAAAAAAAAAATCCAATTCTCTGTAATCCTAGTGCTTTGGGAGGTCAAGGTGGGAGGCTCACTTGAGTTCATGAGTTCAAGACCAGCCTGAATAACACAGTGAGACCCCCATCTCTACAGAAAATAAAAATTAACCAGGTGCAGTGGCTTGCACCTGTAGTCCTACCTACTCAGAAGGCTGAGTATCACTTGAGCCCAGGAGTTTGAGGCTGCAGTGAGCTGTGATTGTACCACTGTACTCTAGGCTGGGTAAGAAAGCAAACACCCTCTCTCCAAAATAAAAATAAAGGCTGGGCACAGTGGCTCACGCCTGTAATCCCAGCACTTTGGGAGGCTGAGGCAGGTTGATCACGAGGTCAGGAGTTCAAGACCAGCCTGGTTAAGATGGTGAAACCCATAATTACTAAAAAATACAAAAATTAGCCGGGTATGGTGGCAGGTGCCTCTAATCCCAGCTACTCAGGAGGCTGAAGCAGGAGAATTGCTTGAACCCAGGGGGCAGAGTTTGTAATAAGCTGAGATCACGCCACTGTACTCCAGCCTGGAAGACAGAGTGAGACTTCATCTCAAAAAACAAAAAAACAAAAAAACAAAGCAAATATGGAAAAGGAGAAAACTAGAATAAATCCTGTGCTACTGGACTAAAACTGGAGGTGCCAATTTAAACTCCTAGATTTTAAGATGCATGGATGGAGGGAGAGAGAGAGAAATAAACCATTTACTAGCTCTGTTTTCTGTGAGACCTCAGAAGCAATGATTTACCAGTAGCACTGAATACACCAGAGTCCAGATCTCAGTTGCTAATACCACTATCCACTAAAAAGAACCAGGGCACCTTGGAGAAATGGGTGGCTTCCAGATAAGTCAATTTACTCTCAAATATTTTATACATGTAATTATGTCATTATATAATATGTAGTAATATATTGTAAGTATATATTAGGTGATATAGAGAACTATGTAATATATATATTACATGCCAATGTAATAGCCCTACCGTATACTGATATCTGTCTATGGAAGTTCCTTGTGCCAGTCTTACAACTTTTGGGTAAGACTGAAATTGGCTGGGTACGGTGGCTCACACCTGTAATTTCAGCACTTCAGGAGGATGAAGCAGGCAGATCACTTGAGGCCAAAAGTTCAAGACCAGCCTGGGCAATATGGCAAGAACTCATCTCTACACAAAATACAAAAAATTAGCTGGGCGTGGTGGTGCATGCCTGTAGTCCCAGTTACTCAGGAGGCTGAGGTGAGAGAATCGCTAGAGCCTGGGAGGTCGAAGTGACAGTGAGCCGAGATCATGTCACTGCACTCCAGCCTGGGAAACAGAGTCAGACCCTTCTCAAAAAAAAAAAAAAAAAAAAAAAAAGAGAGTGAGAAGAAAAAAAAAAGAAATTATGTTAAAATAAAAAGTTAACCAGGCCAGACATGGTGGCTCATGCCTGTAATCCCAGCACTTTTGGAGGCTGAAGCAGGCAGATCACCTGAGGTCAGAAGTTTGAAACCAGCCTGGCCAACATGGCGAAACCCCGTCTCTACTAAAAATACAAAAATTAGCTGGGTGTGCTGGAGGACCTGTAATCCCAGCTACTCCAGAGGCTGAGGCAGGAGAATCGCTTGAACCTGGGAGGTGGAGGTTGCAGTGAGCCAAGATCACTCCACTGTACTCCAGCCTGGGCAACAGTGTGAGACTCCATCTCAAAAAAAACACAAAAAACAAAAAAAGTTATCCACCAACAACAGGAAAATGCCTTTGGCAGGCTTCTATTAGTAGAAGTGAGAAGGGTGGTCTTATTCCCACCCCCAGCTCCCAGCCTGGCCCACTCTGCCTAGCGGACAGTTCAGGAAGCCACAGGCTCCGAGGCCACCCTACCCTGCACCCCCTGGTCTCCATGCAGCTCAGCACGCCCCTTTTTCCTCCCTCTTCCTGTCCCTTCTCCACCTTTTGCCCTACATCTGTGCTGTCTGGAGTTCAGGTCCCTTATCGGCAAAACCTCTAGCTCCCAACCTCTTTCAATTTCCCCATCCTGCGCCCTCCCCTGAGGACACTGTTTTACTCAGAACCCTCTCAGAGGTGGCTCTTTCCTGTCCCCATACCTACCAGCACTGGGGCAATTCTCTTTGCTCCATCTTGCCACATCAGGCCATTCTCCTGCACTCTGCCCCCTCATCCCCACCCCCAGCTTCCAATCCCAGGGTAGAGCAGCACTGGCCAATAGAACTCTCTGTGTTGATGGGAATTTTGTTTGTTTGTTTTTTGTTTTGTTTTGTTATGAGACGGCGTCTCACTCTGTCACCAGGTTGGAGTGCAGTGGCGAGATCTCAGCTCACTGCAACCTCCACCTCCTGAGTTCAAGTGATTCTCCTGCCTCAGGCTCCCAAGTAGCTAGGACTAAAGACATGCACCACCAAGCCCAGCTAATTTTTGTATTTTTAGTAGAGATGGGGTTTCACCACGTTGGTCAGGCTGGTCTCGAACTCCTGACCTCAGGTGATCCACCCACCTGGGCCTCCAAAGTGCTGGTATTACAGGTGTGAGCCACCACACCGGTATAGTGCCTGAAAGTTTAGAATGATCCAGATATGTGAGGAGTGGAGGGAAGAGCATGACGGACCCTGGGAACAGAAAATCCACTGCCCAGGGCTAAGAAACCGCATGGCTCAGGGAAAGCAAGTGTGGTGGGCGCCACGCCCTCCTCAGCATCGAAAGCTGGCTTTTCCCCACCACTGCCTTGGAAACCACATTCTTCTTTTTGAGCCCAGTGAGCAGGTTCTGCCATATTGATTAGTCCTCCCTGCTCCATTTCTCTTCCTTGACCTTCTCTTCCGGAGCCACCTCCTCTTGTGACTTCCATGACTCGGAACACCCCTACCCTCCCTGCCTCCGTGCCTACTCCCTGCCTGGCTCCTTTCTAGACGCGGTTTCCCGGACCGCCCTTCACATTTCCTTGTCCTGAGTCTCCATTCTCTGCCTACTGCTCTGTCACTCCACACCAGAGGATCAGAACGTTTTCTGGGGTCATAGATGTGATTACAGGCACCTGCCATCACTCCAGGCTAATTTTTGTATTTTTCGTAGAGACAGGGTTTCACCATGTTGGCCAGGCTGGTCTTGAACTCCTGACCTCATGATCCACCCACCTCAGCCTCACAAAGTGCTGGGATTACAGGCGTGAGCCACCGTGCCGAGCCGGCTGTACACATTTCTGTTAAGTGTGTATTTAGGAGCGGAGTCACTGGGTCATATGATATACATATATTCAACTTACATAGACAATTCCAAATAGCTTTCCAAAGCGATTGTACTCATTTACACACCCACCAGCAATGTGTGAATACATCTCCATCCTCACCAACACTTGGTATTGTCAGAATTTTTAATTTTCACTATTCAGGTATATGTGTAATGACAGCTGGTTGTGGTTTTAATTTGTATTTCTCCAATGATTAATCATGTCTTTAGAGAGAAAATTTTTATGTGCTGTTATTAACACACCAATATACTTTTTTATTGGATTGCTTTTTATGTGCTAATTGTTATTAATACACTAATATCCTTTTTTGGATTGCTTTTTTATTACTGAGTTGTAGGAATTTTTATATATATATTCTGGATACTAGTCCTTTCTCAGACACTTACTTTGTGAATATTTTCTCCTGGTGTATATCTTGCCTATTTTGTTCTCCTCCTCGTCCTTTTTTTTTTTTTTGATAGTCTCACTCTGTCACCCAGGCTGCAGTACAGTGGCACCATCATAGGTCACTGCAGCCTTGAACTCCTGGGCTCTAGCAATCCTCCTGCCTCAGCCTTCTGAGTAATTGGGACTACAGGCACAAGTCACCATGCCCGGCTCCTATTTCTTTTCTTAATTGTGTCTTTTGATGACTGGAAGTTTTTAATTTTGATGACATCCAATTTACCAACTCTTACAATTATTGCTTTCTGTGACCTAAGACAACGTAAGACAACTTTGCTTTTGCCTTTCCCTCAAGTCATACAGATATCCTTCTAGGTTTTCCTCTAAAAAAAAAAGTTAACGATTTTCACTTTGATATTTAGGTATATGGTCTTTTTTTTTTTTTTTTTTTTGAGACAGAGTCGTGCTCAGTCTCCCAGGCTGGAGTGCAGTGGCACAATCTCAGCTCACTGCAACCTCCTCCTCCCAGGTTCAAGCAAATTCAGTGCTTCAGCCTCCCAAGTAGCTGGGATTACAGGCATGTGCCACCATGCTTGCCCTACGGTCCATTTTGAATTAGTATTTTTAGTATGATATTAAGTAGGACTCAAGATCCCCTTTTGGCCATACAGATACACAGTATCCCAGCACCATTCGTTGAAAAGAATTTTCCTTCCCCATTGAATCGCTTTGGTGCTTTTGGTGAAAACCAGGTAACTACATAAACTGGGATCAATTTCTGAGCTCTTTATTATTTTTATGATCTGTTTGTAGATTCTCAAACAAAAAGTGCACAATTCATTACTGTTTCTTTATAGTATGTCTTGAAATCAGGCAGTGTGAGTCTTCTTTGTTCTTTAATCGTCTTGCTGCTGTTGTTGTTTGTTTTGAGACAGAGTCTCACTCTGTCACCCAGGCTGGTGTGCAGCGGCTCGATCTTGCCTCATTGCAACCTCTGCCCACTAGGTTCAAGTGATTCTCCTGCCTCAGCCTCCCGAGTAGCTGGGATTACAGGCATGTGCCACCACACCTGGCTAATTTTTGTGTTTTTAGTAGAGATGGGATTTCTCCATGTTGGCCAGGCTTGTCTCAAACCTGTGACTTCAAGTGATCCACCTGCCTCGGACTCCCAAAGTGTTAGGATTACAGGCATGAGCCACCACGTCTGGCCAAACTTTGTTCTTCTTTGAAGTGTTTTGAGAAAAAAACACTTCGCATTTCTATGTACATTTTAGAATCAGCTTGTCAACTTCTGTCAAAAAAAAAGATTACTGAGATTTTGGTCGGGATTGTGTTGCATCTATAGATTAATGTGCTGAGAACGGGAATCTTCTTTTTTAAAAAAAAAAAAAAAAAGATGGGGTTTCACCATGTTGGTCAGGCTGGTCTCGAACTCCTGACCTCAGGTGATCCACCCACCTCAGCCTCCCGAGAACGGGAATCTTAAAAACAAGTCTCATCCTGAACTGTTTACTTATCTCCCCTGTTCTCCAGCTCTCCACCAAAACCTGCTCTTACTGATGTATATTCTCTCTTAAGTAAAGTACTATTATCTGCTATCCTGCCTGACCTTGTAACTGGGAGACACTTTCAACTTCGCCCTCTTCCTTAGCCCTAACAACAACCTTTAAAGCTGGCTGAATTTGCCCCCTAAATCTTACTGGATTCATTCGTGACTCTTTGTCCCTACTACTACTATGCTAATGCAGCCCTCTTTACTCACCAGGACAACTGCAATCATGGCATAACTAGTTTTTCTGCTCTAGCCTGTACCCTGCAAATCTAGTTCGCACTCAGCCTCAGAGAGACTGCTCTTGCAAATCTGAGCAGGACACTCTGGCTCAAAGCCCATGGGCTCCCAGATAAAGTCCTGATGGCTTTGACCTGAGATGCAACATGTTCATGATCTGGCCCTTTCCACCCTTCAGTTGCATTTCCTGATATTCCCTGTACTATATTCTTTCTGAAAGTCTCTTGTACCCCACAAATGAGTAGGGGGTCCCTCCTTGGTGTACCCATAATGCTCTGTACACACGACCAGCTACATAATTTCATTTGTTCCAATATGGTTAAGAATTTCAAGAGGTAGAATGTTAAATCAAGTGTGGGGCCCTTCTGAGCAGGGCGACCCTATATGACCATGCTGGGCCTTTGTAGATCTCTTGCTGGTTATTGTCTCTGTTTCTGTGATATAAACAGGCAGCCCCAGAGCTCTGGAGATCCCAGGCAAATCATCCATGAAGTAAGTTGCTTTCCTCCAAAATCAATGGCTTTGGCTTTTGTTACAATCTGATTAACGTAAATGCTCTTAGAAGGTCAAACATTCTCGAGTATTACACTCCAGTTACTCAGTTCTGAAAGCTGCAGTTAACTAGTAACGACGTGTGACAAGCCCTAGGATCAGGCATCATGAGTTGTGACTGAACAGATTGCTTGTGGTCACAATGTCAGTCAGCAGTTTCAACACAAAGGTAGAGGTTGTGATAAGCATTCAGGCACAGAAGTCACCTTGGGGTCAATTTGTATTCTATGTGGTATAATTAGCCTGTGCTTATTCTCAGTAAATGTCTGATAATGTTCTTAGTCGAAGGATTCTATAAATTAAATGTCCCCTCCAGAATAGACTGGAAATGTACATGCATTTGTACGTGGTATTACTTATACAGCACTTAGGTGTGTGATTAAAGGAGGAAATGTGCAGTGAGGCAGCATCTCCTGATTTTGGGAGGGTATGGGTGTTGACTGCGGCATGGTTTGGGACCAGGGCTCTAGCAAGGGTCTTCATGGTCAACTCTAAGGGTCTATTGGTCTGTCCCACTGCCAAGCCACCTGGCTGCCTTCATTAGTCCCTAGAATTCCTTGTCAGTGCAGACAAACATCTCAGCCAGCCTTTTATTTCTATTTTATTTTATTTTTGAGACAGAGTCTTGCTCTATTGTCCAGGCTAGAGTGCAATGGTGGGATCTCAGCTCAGTGTAACCTCTACCTTCTGGATTCAAGTGATTCTCCTGCCTCAGTCTCCCCAGTAGCTGGGATTACAGGCACCCACCACCATGGCTAATTTTTTTTTTTTTTTGAGATGGAGGCTGTAGTGCAATGTTGCGATCTCAGCTCGCTGAAACCTCCACCTCCCAGGTTCAAGTGAGTCTCCTGTCTCAGCTTCCTGAGTAGCTGGGATTACAGGCCCACGCCACCACGCCTGGTTAATTTTTTATATCTTAGTAGAGACAGGGTTGCCCAGGTTGGTCTCGAACTCCTTAGCTCAGGCAATCCACCCGGCCCAGCCTCCCAAAGTGCTAGGATGATTACAGGGGTAAGCCACCATGCCCAGCACCAGTTACCTTAAGAATACAACTGTAAACCCTAGTTTGAGAAACAAAACAGTGAGATGATACACAATGAGAACCTTGATCTCCAGGGCCTCTTGCAGGTGAAGAAAGATGCAGGAGCGTTACGCAGGTGTTTCAGTCCATTCTCTGTTGTTTACAACAGAATACCTGAAACTGGGTAATTTATAAAGAGAAAGAGTTTGTTACAGCTATAGAGGCTGTGAAGCCCGAGGTCGAGGGGCTGCATTTGTTTTTTTATTTTATTTTTATTTTGCTTCTTTGTTTTACTGCAAGAGAGGGGCTGCATCTGAAGAGGGCCTTCTTGCTGGTGAGGACTCTGTGGTCCTGAGGCAGTGCAGGGCATCACATGGTGAAGGGGCTGAGTATCCCAGCTCAGGTCTCTGTTCCTCTTCTTGGAAAGCCACCAGTTCTCCTCCCATGATAACCCATGAATCCATTAACCCATTTATCCATGAATGCAGAGCCCTTGTGATCTAATTACCTCTTCTAGGCCCCAGTTCTCAATACAGCCTCATTGGAGATTGTTTCCATGTGAGTTTTGGAGGGACATCCAAACCAGAGCACCATGTGTGAAGAGGAAGATGTTAAAGGCAGCCAGAGGAGCAGGAGGAAAGGCAAGAAGGGGGTGAGAGAGGCCTTGTATTTTTCAGGCTGTTGGTAATACAGGATTTTCGGAGAGGGTAGTGGATGAAGGAGAAAGGCAGCAGCTTTGGCACTGGCTGGAAAAGGAAGAAGGGGCCAGGTGCCTATAAGACCAGAACCTGCAAAGGTGTTCAGATGCAGTTTTTTTTTTCCTAGACAGGGTCACTCTGTCACCAAGGCTGGAGTGCAGTGGTACGATTACAGCTCACTGCAGCCTTGACCTCCCTAGTCTCAGGTGATTCTCCTACCTCAGCCTCCTGAGTAGCTAGGACTGCAGGCATGTGCCACTACACCTGGCTAATTTTTTTTACTTTTTGTAGAGATGAGGTTTTGCCATGTTGCCCAGGCTGGTCTCAAACTCCTAAGGTCAAGTGATCGCCCACCTCAGCCTCCCAAAGTGCTGGGATTACAGGCATGAGCCACCACACTTGGCCTTCAGATATGCTGTTTTTGGCTTTAGGAGGATTGAAGAGTTTTTGTAGGAGTGAACCATAATCAGACTTGCCCGTTAGAGAGGTGAGTTTGCCTCTTGTGGGAGACAGACTTGAGGCTGGGAGAGAAGGAAAAGGGACTGCAGTGGGCCAGGAAGAAGAGAATGAGGTCTGAACTCCTGTGGCAGCAGGAACAGAGAAGGAATCTGATATCAGAAAGAAGGACCCAAATGTTTTGGAGACCCATTGGCCATAGAAGTAAAGAATTAGGAGAGCAGCCGGGGCCGTGGCTCATGCCTGTAATCCCAGCAGTTTGGGAGGCCAAGGTGGGCGAACTCTTGAGGTTAGGAGTTTGAGACCAGCCTGGCCAACATGGTGAAACCCCATCTCTACTAACACAAAAATTAGCTGGGCATGGTGGCAGGTGCCTCTAGTCCCAGCTACTTTAGAGGCTGAGGCAGGAGAATCCCTTGAACCCAGGAGGCGGAGGTTGTAGTGAGCCAAGATCACACCACTGCACTGTACTCCAGCCTGGGCAACAGAGTAAGACTCCATCTCAAAAAAAAAAAAAAAAAGCGATGTCCTGAAATCAGTGATTTATGGCATAAACTCACTTATTTCCTAACAATCCCCTGAACTAAGTACTATTAATCTCATTTGACAAATCGGGTTCACTTGCTGTCTACAAGCTCTATATGGGTAGCAAGGGGCAGAGCCAGTGTCTGAATCCAGGCAGTCTGGTTCTGAAGTCTGTGCTCTTAGCTGCAAGCACAGGCCTCTAAAATAGCATTACATTTAAGTTCATGACTGCCTTGGCACAGGATGCCGCGTTACGCACAATACCAGAAACACCGGAGAATCTGCCCCTCACGCCGCAGCTCCATTCTCAGTGGGAAGCAACCCAGAAGGGAAGTAGGTCAAACTCTCAGGCCAGTGATTGCAGAGAGGGAGCTTGCTGGCACTGAGCCCTGTGGACGCCTCATTTTATCTCAAAGAAAACACCATGTTCCCTTGCATGTGGTTCCTGACTATAAGCTTTGACATTCTTGGTTGGAGAGACAAGATGTTTAAGTGGATGTGGATGAAACAATAGTCACCTGATTGGGCACTGTGGCTCACACCCATAATCCCAGCACTTTGGGAGGCTGAGGCAGGAAGATCACAGAAGGCCAGGAGTTCAAGACCAGCCTGGGCAACATAGTGAGACTAAATCTTTATTAAAAAAAAATATATATATATATATTAGAAAACCCTGTTTCTATTAAAAAAAAAATTAGCTGGGCATGGTGCACACACCTGTAGACCTAGCTACTCAAGGAGGCTGAGGTGGGAGGATGGCTTGAACCCAGAAGGGGGAGGCTGCAGTGAGCTGAGATTGCATCACCGCACTCCAGCCTGGGTGACAGAATGAGACCCTGCCTCAAAAAAAAAAAAAAAAAAGACAATCATCTGCAGAGAGCTATGCTGTTTCTAATATTACCTAAGGCTGAAATGTATGAAACAAAAAATTATGACTCTCGGTCAGGACAAAGAGTGCTATGTTCCTCACAAAATTCGTATGTTTAAGTCTTAACCTCCAATGTGATGGGATTAGGAGGTGGGACATTGATTAGGTCTTTTTTTTTTTTTTTTTTTTTGAGACAGGATCTCACTGTTGCCCAGACAGGAGTGCAGTGGCACAATGTCAGCTCACTGCAACCTCCGCCACTGGAATTTAAGCAATTTCCATGCCTCAGCCTCCTGAGTAGCTGAGACTACGGGTGCCCACCACCACACCTAGCTAATTTTTGTATTTTTAGTAGAGACAGGGTTTCACCATATTGGCCAGGCTGGTCTCAAACTCCTGGCCTCAAGTGATCTGCCCGCCTCAGCCTCCCAAAGTGCTGGGATTACAGGTGTGAGCCACCACGCCTGGCCATAATTAGGTCTTAAGGGCAGAGCTCTCATGAATGGGATCGGTGCCCTTATAAAATTCAGGTTGAGTATCCATAATCTGAAAATCTGATCTAAAATGCTCCAAAATCTGAAACTTTCTGCATCTCAATGCGATGCTCAAAAGGAAATGCTCATAGTGCACTTCAGATTTGAAATATTTGGATTAGGGATCTTTAACTGGTAGACCCATCTCTATGAAAACAAATCAGTTAGCTAGCTGTGGTGATGTGCCTGTACTCCCAGCTACTCAGGAGGCTGAGGTGGAAGGACAGCTTGAGCTCATGGGTTTCAGGTGGCAGTGGGTCATAATCATGCCACTGTATTCCAACCTGGATGACAAAGTGAGATGCCCCACTGGAAAAAACCCACAACCCTAACAGAAAGTAGATTAGAGGTTGTCTAGGGCTTGGGTGGGGGGTGGGGCATGGAGTGAATGCTAATTGAGGCTGGGATTTCTTTTTGTTCTAAAAATGACTGTGGTGAGGCCGGGCATGGTGGCTCACACCCGTAATCCAAGCACTTTGGAGGCCAAGGTGGGCGGATCACCTGAGGTTGGGAGTTCAAGACCAGCCTGACCAACATAGTGAGACCTCGTCTTTAAAAAAAAAAAAAAATGATTGTGGTGATAGTTGCACAACTCTGAATACACTAGAAGTCATTATATTGTACATTCAATGAGTATATCTTACAGTATGTTAATTATATCTCAATAAAACTGTTAAAAAGGAAATTCTAATGGAATTTGGATTATTTCCATTTATTTGGTGTATGGCATTTATTTTCAGCTTTATTTTATAAACACTTACATGGTCTTACTATGTACCAAGTACTGGGTTCCAAATACTATATAAACATGAATGTATTTCGTCCTCATTACTCTGTGAAGTGGATAGTATTGTCATCTCCATTTTACACAGGCACAAAGAGGTTAAGTAACTTACCTAAGGTCTTTCAGTTGACAATGGCAGTCAGGATTTGAACTCTGCCAGTCTGGTTTCAGAGGCTGTGATCTTTATTTATTTTTCAAGAGATAGGGTCTTGCTATGTTGCCCAAGCTGGAGTACAGTGTTATTCGCAGGCATGATCCCATTACCGATAAGCATGTGAGTTTTGACTTGCTCCTTTCTGACCTGGGCCGCTTTACTCATCCTTAGGTAATATGGTGGTCCCTGGCTCCTGTGGGGTCACCATATTGATGCCAAACTAAGGGCACCCAATGCTCACAGCATACTACAGCCAAGAACTCCTGGGCTCAAGTGATTCTCCTGCTTCAGTTTTACCAGTAGCTAGGACTATAGGCCTGTGCCACCAAGCCAAGCCAGAGTCTGTGCTCTATCTAACCATTCTATTATGCCACCTTTCCCAAGGACGTTTACAGTTTTGTTTTGTTTTTAACTGTAACTAGTGCAGAAAATTAAAAATTAGTTCATGGAGGATTTGAGGACAGAGTTTAGGAACATATTCCTACGTACATGGCTAAATGTAAATATGTAGCAATGCCTAATAGAGGCTGGGCACTGTTCTGGTACTCCGGGTAGGGGTGGATGCGGAGGATAGAAAACATAAAGACAAATGATATAGGGTCCACGAAGAACTCTCAACTTAATTCAGATGCAATGTGGTGTTGGCATCTGAGAGTTTCCAAAACCTTCTGGGTAGAAGAGTAAAACAATAACATTTGGGTTTTATAACGTAAGGCATAAAATAATTTATTCATTAAATCAAAAAAAGGAGGTAGGAAGATCAGTTGTGAAAGTGATAATCCAAAAATAATAAGTATTTGAGTTTCAGCAGGAGGAATGAAAACAGATTAAAGAAATATTTCATAATTAGAAATGTCCAGATTTAGATACTGAAAGCGGGGGCCAGAGATAGAACTGGGTTGAAGATGACTCTACAGTTTTAGCCTAGGTGACTGTGAAGACAGTAACGCTATTAACCAAGCAAAAGAGCACAGAGGCCGGGTGCGGTGGCTCACGCCTTTAATCCCAGCACTTTGAGGCCGAGGTGGGCGGATCAGGAGGTCAAGAGATGGAGACCATCCTGGCCAACATGGTGAAACCTCCATCTCTACTAAAAACACAAAAATTAGCTGGGTGTGGTGGCATGTGACTGTAATCCCAGCTATTCCGGAGCCTGAGGCAGGAGAACGGCTTGAACCCAGGAGGCAGAGGTTGCAGTGAGCCAAGATTGCGCCACTGCATTGCAGCCTGGCAACAGAGAGACTCCGTCTCCAAAAAAAAAAGAATATTGAGAGGCGTTCAGTTAAGGCATTTAGTTGTAGAGAGAGAGAGAGAGAGATTTTTGGAAACAGAGTCTCACTCTGTCACCAGGCGCCAGGCTGGAGTGCAGTGGCACGATCCTGGCTCACTGCAACCTCCGCCTCCCGGGTTCAAGCAATTCTCCTGTCTCAGCCTCCTAAGTAGCTGGGACTTCAGGCGCACGCCACCACGCCCAGCTAATTTTTGTATTTTTTAGTAGAGACGGGGTTTCACCATGTTGGCCAGGATGGTCTCCATCTCTTGACCTTGTGATCCACCCGCCTTGGCCTCCCAAAGTGCTGGGATTACAGGCGTGAGCCGCCGCGCCCGGCCTTAGTTGTAGAGATATTAAGAATTGGGGCTGGTAAGCCATCGTGGTAAGAAGCAAATACGCAGAAACTAGGGTTTGGAGGCCAGAAATTTTCTATATTTGAAGAAATAAAATGACTTTTTTTTTTTTTTTTTTTGATACAAGAGTCTCACTCTGTCACCTGGGCTGAAGCGCAGTGGGCGATCTCGGCTCACTGCAACCTCTGCCGCCCGGGTTCGCGCGATTCCCCTGCCTCAGTCTTCAGAGTAGCTGAGATTACAGGCACGCGCCACCAGGCCAGGCTAATTTTTGTATTTTTAGTAGAGACGGGGTTCCACCATGTTGGCCAGGCTGGTCTTGAACTCCTGACCTCAGGTGATCCGCCCGCCTAGACCTCCCAAAGTGCTAGGATTACAGGCGTGAGCCACGGCACCTGGCCTACAATATTTCTGATGTTACATCGCAGAAACACTGGAGGAGAGAAAAGAATACACTTCCACTTGGAATTCGCACCCTGGGCGCCTTCGCTGGCTAGGTTTACACGCTGAACGCCTCGCCCCCGCCGGTGAGGATATCTCGGCCTGGGCAGAGACCCGAAAGCCTCCTCCTGCCGCTCGGGATGTTAACAGCAGGGAGAGCAGTCTCTAGTCTTGCCCGTAGCGGCGTCGCCTACAGCCGCGCCGCGTTGCCAGAACCTCACTCGTTTTCCTCCCGGCTGCCGCTTTTCCCGGATTCAGCCGCTTTCCCTCTTCCTGGAACTTGCGCGCGTGTGTTTTCCGGCGCCCGGAAGTGCGTCATCAGCCAGCGCCAGCGGCCACACGCCGCGGAGCAAGGGTTCAGAGTTTCTGGGATTCTGGTGCTCGAGCACGCCGGTGGGAAAGGAGCTGGGACCTGAACGGTGTTCACCGCTTCTCGGCGCCGCCATGCAAGTCTCCAGCCTCAACGAGGTGAAGATTTACAGTCTCAGCTGCGGCAAGTCCCTTCCTGAGGTGAGTCACTTCCCGGCCCCCTCACTCTCGAGCTCTTTAGGATCGTCCCCCTCGTGGGGCAGCCGCCCCTCTCCTCGGCCCTAGCCTCTGTTTTAGCTGGCCCCGGGTCAGCCCCCTACTCGGGGAGGCCCAGAGGTGGCTGACGGTTCCCTGGAGAGATTGCCAGCATTGGGAGACGAGGGCACTGCCGTCACTGCGCCAGAAGCTGGACCAAGAGGTAATCAGGGTCAGCGAGCTTTGCTGCAACTTTTGCAAAGTTCTCTGTTCCAGAGAACGCTTCCATTTGGGCTTCTTTGGATGTTCACAGTCCCTGCCACACACCGAGGAGGGAAATGTGGACAGATTGATTGACAGATCTCTTCTCCATATTAACGACCTCCCCATTTTCATGCCTGCCCCATCAGCTGTTTGTTGAGTTCATATCATTTGCCAGGTCCTAGGGATACAGCAGTGAGCAAGAGAGATACAGACTTCGCATTTGCAGAGTTTATGATGTAGAGGACAGTATTTCCGAGCCTTGCTGAACTTAACCTGATTCCTAGTCTTAAAGTTGGAAAGAGCTTGGACAAATCGGTAATTCTCTTCCAATCTTAACCGTATTTAATATTGCAACTGAGATTTAATAATGCGTTTAATATGCAGCTGAGATCCAGCAAGGGGAAGGGTGACTTGTCCAGCATGACACACCTAGGCTCTGAAACTTGTCTTTTATTTCTTGTAAGTGATGATCAAGCCTCTGTCAAAGCACTACCACTGAGCACTACCTTTTGTGGAAGCTCATTTCAATTTTGAGACTCTGCACTTGTTAGAAAGTGGTTTTCAAACACGTCACTTTATAGCATGCCACTGTTGGTCTGAGTCCTGCCCTTGGAAAACAGAATAAATAGAGCTCTCCTTCCATCTGTCTGCTCCTACAGAAATTTGGAGCCAGTGATTAGGTTTTTCCTTTCCTGTCAACATTCTTGTTTAAATAATTCCATCTTCCAATTGTTCTTCACACTGCATGATCTTTCTCATTTTGTTCATTCATTCTCCACACATATTGAGAAATTACCATTTGCAAGCAGTTCTGTATTAAGTATTGGGATATATGGTGGACGTCTCAGATAAGGTTTCCCGTTGAGGAAAAGGATAATAAGTGATCTGTCCAGTCTTCAGGCTTTAAGCGTAGCTGCATATTGATAACTGTCACATTGACGTTTCTAGCCCTTACCTCTACTCTGAACTGGACTTGCGTATCCAGCTGTTCATTGACATCTCCACTTGGATAGCTGATAGGCATCTCAAACTTAACGTGTCCAGAGTAGAACACCAGCTTTCCCCCCATGTACCCCGCTCCTCCAACCTGTGGTCTCCCTTCTCAGTCAGTGGCAGCTCCATCCCTCAAGCTGTTGATGCCAAAAACACTGGAGAGTTTTTTGTTGTCATTGCTTCTTTGCTCATACAATCCACTAGAAAAGCTGTTGATTCTGTCTTCAGTATAGATCCAGAATCCGGTCATCTCCATTATGTCACTCTGAGTCAGGACACCATCACCCCTGGATTATGCAACTGCAGTTGCTACAGTTGACTTCTAAGCGGTTTCTCAGTTTCCACCCTCTACCCCTTTATTCCACAGTCTGTTACCAGTCAGCTTCCAGGGTGATCCTCTACTCAAAACCCTCCAGTGACTCCTGGCCTCTTCGGGGTGAAAACCAGAGTCCTTTGAGTGGCCTGCAAGGTCCTCCTTGGTGTTGTGCCTTCCTGCCGTCCTCTCTGAGCTCAACTCCTGTCACTGCTGTCCACTTTATGCTGGCCTCACACGTCTCTTCACTGCTCAAGACCAGGCACACTCCTGCCTTAGGACCTTTGCACCAGGGAGTTCCCCTGCCCGCCTGCTTTTCTGCCAGATGTTCACCAGGCTTGCCTCCTCATGCCTTTCAGGTCGTTGCTCAAGAGAACCATAACCTTATTTAAAATTACAATTCTCCACCAACACTTTGTCTCCTTTTCTTGCTTTATTTTTTCCGTGGCGTACATAACCATCTGACATTCTAATTATTTACTTCCTCATTTGTTGACGTTCCCCGACTTGAAAGAAAGCTTCACAAAAGGAGGGGCTTTTACATTTTTTAATTTAATTTTTTTTTTTTTTGGAAACTGTTGCCCAAGCCAGAGTGCAGTGGCACAATCATGGCTCACTTCAGCCGTGACTTCCCTGGCTCAACAATCCTTGCACCTCAGTCTCCTGAGTAGCTGGGACTACAGGTGCTCACCAACACACCCAGCTTTTTTTTTTTTTTTTTTTGGAAAGACAGTGATCGCGCGATGTTGCTAGGCTGGTCTCAAACTCCTGGGCTCAAGTGATCCCCTTGCCTCAGTGCTGGGACTATAGGTATGAACCACTGCACCTGGCCAAGAGGGTTGTTATTTTTTTCCCCTATTTTATTTACTACTGCTATGCCTATCTACTGGCATTTAGTAGTACAAATCAATATTTGTTTAATCTGTTAATGAATAAAGTTAATTTTCAGTTTCAGCCCCATCACACTTTTGACCTGGGGCTGTGATTTTATTCATACATTTTAGCCTAAAATCTCCCATTCTGGAGTTAATCAGCTTTTGTCTTATTTTTAATGCTGTTAATTTATTTTTGTCAGTTTTCCAGTGGGTAAGCCTATTTTTTTCCTCTCTTATGCAGACTTAACCTTGACCTTTGCTTCACTCTTTTTTTTTAAAAAAAAAAACAAGATGGGGTTTCACCATGATGGCCAGGCTGGTCTTGAACTCCTGACCTCAGGTGATCCACCCACCTCAGCCTCCCAAAGTGCTAGGATTACAGACGTGAGCCACCACGCCCAGCCGCTTCACTCTTATTAATACAGTGGTTCTCAAAGCAGGTCTGTGAGACCCTAAAGATCCTCAAGACTTTTCCAGAGGGTCCATCAGCTCAGACTGTTTTCACAATCATGCTGTTAATTGGACTTTCTCAATGTGTTGACATTTGTTCTGATGGTGCAAAAATAGTCATGGATAAAACTGCTGGTACCTTTGTAACTGTCGAAGCAGTGACGCCAGACTGTATTACTTGTCACTATACTCTTCTCCACCATGCACTGCAATCAGAGCCAAAAATGCTAGTTTAACTTAAGAATGCCTTTGAGAAGCTTTAAAAAATTCTTTTTTTTTTTTGAGACTGAGTTTCACTCTTGTTGCCCAGGCTGGAGTGTGGTGGCACGATCTTGGCTCACTGCAACTTCCTCCTCCCGGATTCAACCGATTCTCCTCCCTCAGCCTCCCGAATAGCTGAGATTATAGGCATGTGCCACCATGCCCAGCTAGTTTTTTTGTATTTTTAGTAGAGACAGGGTTTAACCATGTTGGCCAGGCTAATCTCGAACTCCTGACCTCAGGTGATTCACCTGCCTCAGCCTCCCAAAGTGCTGGGATGATAGGCGTGAGCCACTGCACCTGGCCTAAAAAATTATTTCTTGAAACTGTGTCATTTTTAGATTCTGCATGAGGAAGTGGGCAGTGTGTGAAGCAGTTCTGTATCCACAGTACACACAGGGATGGTCTTGAGGAAAAGCACTTATGCATGTGTTTCAGTTGTGAGGTGAAGTAGCTCTGTTTTTACATGAAACAACATTTTTACTTGAAAATATGACTTAGGGATAAACGGTTGGTATTCACACTCAGGTATTTGGCAGGCATTTTCTTGAAGATGAACAAAGTGAGCCCGTCACTTCAGAGGAAAGCAACTGTCAGTGTTTGTAACACCGATAACAGTTGTGCTTTAATGTGAAAGGTAGAATTGTAGAAAACCTGTCTCCACCACCATGAGCTTGATAGCTTTCCAGAACTTTCAGACTTTGCTGATAGAGATTGGTGGTGATATTAATGAATATGAATTTTTGATACTAGTTAATGAAATATGTCAACAATGGATCGCTCCTGTGTAACCAGTGAATGAATACTTGCCAAATTGACCAGTGTCTGATGTTCTAAAGTTGTGCAGGGCCAAAGACCCAGAAGGCAAGATAACACCAATGAGTTTTAATATACTAGAGTACCAAAAATTTGTTGATAGGCTGGGTGCGGTGGCTCACGCCTATAATCCCAGCACTTTGGGAGGCCCAGGCAAGTGGATCACCTGAGGTCAGGAGTTCAAGACCAGCCTGACCAACATGGAAAAACCCTGTCTCTACTAAAAATACAGAATTAGCCTGGGCATGTTGACGCATGCCTGTAATCTCAGCTTGTTGGGAGACTGAGGCAAGAGAATCTCTTGAACCTGGGAGGTAGAGGTTTAGGTGAGCTGAGATCATGTCATTGCACTCTAGCCAGGGCAACAAGAGCGAAACTCCTTCTCAAAAAAACAAACAAAAAATCGTTGATAGGGCTTCACATTCCACATTGCAACTAACGTTGAAGAAACTACCACTTGCTGAGTGTTGGCATAGTACCAAAGAAGAGTAGCCACAATTGTCTGAAAGCACTGTCATTACTTTTCTTCCTTTTCCAACTGGATGTCTGTGTGAGGCCTTATTTTCTTCATATCCTTCAATTAAAATAAAAGTAGGTTGGTTTCAGAAGCAGACACGAGAATCTACAGGTATTTGCTATTAAAGAGATTTAAGAATATAGCTATTTTTCATAAAAATGTTACTCTGATTAACATGTAATGGGGTGGTTTTTAACTGAATAAGTACATATTTAAATAATATCTCAGTTTTAATGTCTCATGCATTAAATATTGATAGATATAACCCACATAAACTAAAGCTCTTTGGTGTCCTCCATAAAGAGTGTGAGGGAATCCTGAGAACAAAAAGTTTGAGAACTGCTATTCTCTGTCTCTCTCTCAATCTTCCCTTAAAGCATTTCTAACTTATCAACAGATTGCATGTTTTGCTTTGCCTTACTTCAAATGTGAGAGCAAATGGGGTCTTTTTTTCCCCCAGCAACAATGAGACACCTGTTCAGTGAGAGAATGAAGTCATCAACATTTCCGGAGCTTTTTTGCTAGGTTTTTGATGAAATCCTTTTATATCAGTAGAGTACAGTTTGTTTTTTTTTGAGACAGGGTCTTGCTCTGTCACCCAGGCTGGAGTGCAGTGGCACAATCACAGCTCACTGCAGCCTTGACCTCCCAGGCTCAGGTGATTCTGCTGTCTTAGCCTTTTGGGTAGCTGGGACCACAGGCATGTGCCACCATACCCAGCTAGTTTTTATTTTTTTGTAGAGATGATGTCTTGCTATGTTGCTCAGGCTGGTATCGAACTTCTTTGCTCAAGTGATCCTCTTGTCTTGGCCTATCAAAGTGTTGGGATTGCAGGCATAAGCCACCTCAGCCTGCTTGAGTACAGTTCTTCCCCCCTGGCCCCCACCACCCCACTCCAAGGTGGAGTCTTGCCCTGTTGCCCAGGCTGGCATGCAATGGTGTGATCTCGGCTCACTGCAACCTCTGCCTCCCAGGTTCGGGGAATTCTCCTGCCTCCGCCTCCCAAGTAGCTGGGATTATAGGTCCATGCCACCATGCCCATCTAATTTTTTGTATTTTTAGTAGAGATGGTGTTTTACCTCATTGACCAGGCTGGTCTTGAACACCTGCCTTGTCCTCCCAAATTGCTGGCATTACAGGCGTGATCCATCGCACCTGGCCGAGTACGGCTCTTTCTTTGCCATGATTTTATAGAATACAGAGAAGATGGATGAATTTAGCGAACAGCTTTCAGTTCTTGGTGAACTTTAAAAAGAAATTTTAAAAAACTTAGGTTTATATGTTCGTGTTTCATGCTGACTCCTCAGGTGGTCTCCTGTAGTGCTGTTAGTTTGTACAGACACTGCTGAATGAACTCTCCTTCCTTCCTACCTTCACTGTGTTGAGAATTTCTTGCCCCTCTGGGTCTCAGGCTCCTAGTTACAAGGAAATCTCTATCTTTTTTTCCCCATGCTTGTTTGCATAGGATGTATGAGACTAGTTATTGTATGAACTGCCTCCTTCCTTGAGCACAGCTTCCTGAGAAGAGGAAATTGAATCCTGGTTAATAGAGGGAATCCCTAGCAATGTATCTTTGTTCTGTTTGTATTAAGTTAATGTAAAATCACATTGAGTGCCCGAAATAAACTTAATGTCACTCTTAATTGATACCTTACTGCCAAAACTAAAATCAGAGCAAATAATCACAAGGACTAGCATAAACCTGTAAATCAGTATGCTACATACAAAGGCAGAAGGAAAGCTGTGGCTCAGACTGAGGCTCATCAAGGTATTATCCCTCTTCAAGTGTGGACGCTGCCTCAGGCGTCATACTTAGGGTCTTCCATGGCGAATCTGTATGACCAGAGTCCTAAAGATTATTATATCATGTGTCTGATAAGGGCTGGACAGTTTAGAAATGACATCTTTTAGTTTTTCTCTTGCTTTTCTTTCTTTAGGATAGTGTTTAAGCCTTGCCTTTATAGACATTTTGGTCTGGACAGTTACTTGTGGGTTGTCTACGTATTGTAGGATGTTTGGCATCATCTTTCACCTCTGCCCACCAGATGCCAGGAGCATTTCCCCAAGTTGTGACAACCAGAGATGTCTTCAGCAATTAGCACATGCCCTCTGGGGCTCCTAATTGGCCTAGCTGGAGAACCACTGCTTTGGGATAATCGTAGTTGACAAGTGCTTCGCCACTGGCATCCGAGCATGCCATGGGATTATACTGCTGGCTGAACTGGGGCTCATTAACTACAGAGCAAAACCTGTTATCAGAGAAGATGACTATAAAGTGTATCATTTCTTTGTTATTAATTATCGGCTATTTGGTCAGTTTTTTTTATCTGGTTTTATTCTTTGTAAAAAATATATTTCTATAGGAAACATTCTCCTATGTTTTACTTTATAAATTTTCACTTAAATATATTGTTTCATATATTGAATTATAACCCAGAATACTTGAGGCTTTCTGCTTTCCTTTAGATTGGTTAGATGGGTTGATATTCTCTTGTGTAAAAGACTGTAGTTCAAAAAATTTATTACCTGGCTGGGCCTCCCCATTTCAGTAGACCTAGGACTTTGGGAGGCAAAGGTGAGAGGATGGTTTTAGCCCAGGAGTTTGAGGCTGCAATGAGCTAGTTGCGTCGCATCACTGCACTCTAGGCTGGGCAAGAATGAGACCCTGTCTCTAAAAAGGTAAAAATAAAAAAAAATTGTCTAATGTATGTAAGTATACACAAGAAAAAAAATCCAGGAGATATTTAATATGTTAAGAGTAGGGTTTGGATTAGAGAATTTTTTTATTTCCTATGTTATATATCCCTGTAAGGGTTGAATTTTAAAATATAAGCATGTATTGTTTTTGCAAGCCGGAAAACAAGTTAGCTAAATTTGTTTTAAAATAAAGTCTCTACATTTTCTTTCAGTGGCTTTCTGATAGGAAGAAGAGAGCACTACAGAAGAAAGATGTAGGTGAGTATTAGTTGTTTTCTCTCACTTCAGCTGCATTACTGATCCATGTTCTCATGCTTTTACTCATTTCCTGTTATCATATATAAGTGAGGATTTATAAGAATGCAGTAACATATAGTGGAAAATGAACGATCTTGTCTTTTTTCTTTTTTATTTTTCCCTTTCACATGGGGTCTCGCTATGTTGCCCAGGCTGGTCTCTAACTCCTGGGCTTGAGCGATCCTCCAACCTTGGCCTCCCAAAGTTTTGGGATTACAGGTGTGAGCCACTGCACCCAGCCCATCTCCTTCTTAAGAAACCTTTTGTTTTGGTTATGTTTCTGGTGGGTATGGGATTTGATTTTACCTCATTAACTAATAAGTTAGCCTGTTGCTGTTTCATGTCTTTGCCATGATTGAATTGTGATAGTGGTTTAGGGGCCTGGTTCGGTGGCTCACTCCTGTAATCCCAGAACTTTGGGAGGCTGAAGTAGGAGGATTGCTTGAGCCCAGAAGTTTGAGACCAGCCTGGGCAATGTGGTGAAACCCCCATCTCTACAAAAAATATAAAAATATCTGGGTGCGGTGGCATGTGCCTGTAGTCCTACCTATTTGGGGAGCTGAGGTGTGAGGATTGCTTAAGCCTGGGAGGTTGAGGCTGCAGTGAGCCATAATCGTGCCACTGCCCTCCAGCCTGAGCGGCAGAATGAGACCCTGTCTCAAAAAAACAAAAGTGGCTTAATGTTTATGCTCTTCCTCCTTTATGTGTATATTTAACACTGGATGTTTGATACACTGTTATGGAAATTTTTTTTTGAATTAATGATGATACTTTTTCTTTTTGAAAAGTACAAATGAAATACTTAGCTTAGAAAAACAGTGTATGGGCTAAGAAAAAAACCTTTGCTGTTTAATGGTTGGGCTTGCAGTGTCCTTTCCCAAGGCCAGGAAGCATTTGGGATGAATTTTACCTGTTTATAGTTGTGCTGACTGCTTGGCACACATTGTCTTCTTATGACAAAGAATAAGCACATGTTAGTTAAACTAGTTGTTTTTTTCTCTTTTTAGATGTCCGTAGGAGAATTGAACTTATTCAGGATTTTGAAATGCCTACTGTATGTACCACTATTAAGGTGTCGAAAGATGGACAGTACATTTTAGCAACTGGTAAGCGTCTTTTTGGTTATGATTTCCGTGCACTTTTTACCAGGAAATGCTGTAATGGGAAAGGTTTTATTTGTTTTTTACCCTAATATGTTATTATAAACAATTTCAAACAAATATTGAAAAAATTGTAAACACCCAAACACCCATTTAACTACTGCCTAAATTCTGCAATAGTTTACTCTGCAGTATTTGACTTATTCCATGCATCTGTCTCTTTGTTCACACATCAGTCCATCTTGTTTCTTTGATGTATTTCAGTGTAAATTGCAGATACCAGTATATTTCACCCCAAAACACCTCAGCATGTATATCATTAGCTGGAGTTCAACATTTATCAATATTTATTTGTGGCTTTTTACAAGGTAAAAAAAAAATGTATATTGGTGAAATGCATGGATCCTAAGTTTACCATTTGATTAATTTTGACAAATGCACACACCTGTGTAACCCAAAGCTCTCTCAAGACATTTTTTTCCTGCAGAAAATTGCTCCCACCCAGGCACAGACCACCATTGCTGATTTTTTTCAGTACACATAAGTTTAGCCTGTAGTCATACACTGTATATTCTTTCTCCGTAAGACTTATTTCATGTATTTGAGATTCATACTGTTGTGAATCTCAATATGTGTCAATAGCTTTTTTTAAAATTAGCAAATAATATTTCATTATATGACTAAACCACAGTTTATTTAGCCATTCTCCACGTGATGAAGACCTGGGCTATTTTCCTTCATTTTTTTTGGCTATTACTAATAAAGTGCTATGAACAATCCCATAGAAGTCTGTTTTGTGGATATACGCTTTCATGTCTTTGGTAAATACCTAGGAGTGGAATTTTTGGGTCCTGGGGTAAGTATAGGTGTAGTGTTATGGGAAACTTCCAAGTCTTTTCCCAAAGTGGTCATATCATTTGCATTCCCACTAACGATGAATGAGAGTTTTAGGAAAGGTCACTTATAACATGATTTTTTGTGTCACGTACCAATTTTTAAAAATGTCCCTAAGATTTTACATTAACAGTATTTATCATTATCAAAAAATCATGAAGTTTAGAGAAATTTTTTATTTGGAGACAGTCTCGCTCTGTGGCCCAGGCTGGAGTACAGTAGCGTGCTCAGTTCACTGCAACCTCCGCCTCCTGGGTTCAAGCAGTTCTCCTGCCTCAGCCTCTCGAGTAGCTGGGACTACAGTAGGCACACGCCACCATGCCTGACTAATTTTTTTGTATTTTAGTAGAGACGGGGTTTCACCGTCTTGCCCAAGCTGGTCTCTATCTCCTGAGCTCAGGCAATCCGCCTGCCTTGGCTTCCCAAAGTGCTAGGATTACAGGCATGAGGCACTGCACCCGGCCAGTTTAGAGAACTTTTAATGTGTTGGAATGTTGAACAATATGTCAACCTTTAGTGGTCGTGATTTTGGTGCGTATGTCCTATATTCTGTCCAAACATTTTTTACTGATGTAGTGGTAACAGTATTCCTTTTCCAACCACCTGCTTTTTGGTAACACCTTTTACACATATACAGGCCAGTCTCTTTTGCTTTGTGTTAATTATTGTCTCAGTACTAACTAACACTGGCTATATCTCTTAGCCTTCAGTTTTAAGTTCAAAAACTGGTAAAAAGAATTGAGGAAGTCTAAGCTATATGGACATCCTTATTGGAGACTAAAAGAAACTCAAAGATTTAATTCATTGTCTTCATTTTATAGATCCAGAGATACTAAGTGACTTGTCTAGGCTCCCAGATCTAGTGCTTAAGAAAGCTAGGATACAGATTTGTTAAATGACACTTTCTTTTATGAAATCATCCTTTATTCCCATCCAAAATTAATGGCTTTTTTCTTTTTTTTTTTCTTTTTATTTATTTTTTTTTTAAAGATGAGATTTCACCATGATGGCCAGGCTGGTCTTGAACTCCTGACCTCAGGTGATCCACCGACCTCAGCCTCCCAAAGTGCTAGGATTACAGGCGTGAGCCACTGCGCCCGGCCAGCTTTTTTACTTTTTGAAACAGAGTCTCACTCTGTCACCCAGTCTGGAGTGCAGTGGCATGATTTCGGCTGACTGCAGCCTCCACCTCC